>WBND01001224.1:56261-73600 GCA_013398595.1 Tychaedon coryphoeus | reverse complement strand
GCAGGCTGTGCTCCAGCTGAGCTGCTCCCTGCTCTGCTCACATGGCCCCGGGCAAGAGCTCTGTGACCATTAGCATCCAGCGAGCATCCGTGAATAAACAAAGGCTTTCAAACCTGCCTCTAATGCTGCAGGTCTGCTTTTCTCATCCGGAAACTCCAGGCTGCTGGTTAGTTTTTAACAGCCTGGGTAATTGGGAGCTTTGTTTACCTGCTGGGTCTCTAAAAGCTGCCTGAGCAGGAGGGATGCTGTTCTTTTCCTTCCATTAAAGCCCAGCCTGTGAGAGCCTTCCCTGCCCCTGCCACTGCTTTGTTCAAGGGGAGAGAGCAGGAAGGCAATTCCTTGGGGGTGGGATTGTCCCTGGAACGTGTCCTTGTTCAAAGAACGCTGATCCAAACCTCAAGGCTGCTGTAGAGATGATAAATAGGATGGTTTTGGTGAGGGATGCAGACAGCTCCTCCTCTACCCCTCACCCATCATTTGCCAGCCAGGTAATGAAGTTATTTACCTTTGTAAACTATGAACCCTGCACACAGCTGCACTTTTTATTTTTTATTTTTTATTTTTTATTTTTTATTTTTTATTTTTTATTTTTTATTTTCTTTTATTAAGACATGATGATGTTTCTCTTTTCAGGGGCAATCTGGTGGCATTTTGCTGTGCATGCATTATAGAGGTGGGCAGAAGGCAGTTGATCAGCTTTAATTTATTATTCACCTCTTCAAGCCACCCTTGCTCATAATTTCAGGACCTGCATGTGGTTTTGGGGCAAGAATTGCTGAGTAAATCATTCAGGCTTAAATTTAAGGACAGCTCTCCCTTTGGCCTAAGATCAGGACTGGTTAATGCTGAAATGTTGGTGCTGCAAAAGATGCAAAACTTGTGGATTTTGTTGGATCAGTGGGGAGCAGCTTTTTACATTTCTGTGGATGAATTGACTCAGGTTGGTTTTCTGCTGGAAACTCTGATACTCATTGTGGATTTATCCAGAGAAAAAGACTTGACTAAGTCCTAAAATGCCTCTAACACATTAAAAATGAAGTGTATTATGAGGAGAATTCCATCCCAGCTCAGAAAAGTGTCTGTGCTGAGGAGTTGGATGTTTCTTGTGCTGCCACGTATGCAAATGTGAAAGTTTTTTCAGATGAAATTTTGATAACTTATCTCAAATGTGCAACAAATGAGGGGAGACTCCAGCACTGCTCAGCACTGGGCTCTGAGGCTGCTTCCCTTCTCATTCTGAGGTAAAAATTCTCCTTTTTTCCTTAAAAAACTTTCTCTTGATCCTTCTAGTGATATAAACCAATTAGCAGTGAATTGCTGATTGTTGGAAATTGAGCTAAAATTATTATTTACAAATTGGTGGCTTAGACACTTTGAATTGGCTTATAAAGGTAAATGAGCCTTTAATTTCAAGTAGCCCATAACACTTTTGCTTTCCTTAATTAAATTGAAGTTCACTCTGAGTATTTAATTAATGGTCATTCCCCTTTTTCTGACTTTGACACGTGTGAAAAATATCGTGGTATTTTCTAGAGGAGAAAACCTGAGCAATGTGATTTTTTTTTCCCTCCCTAAGAAACTGCTGATTGTGAAAAGTAAAAAAACCCCAAAAAGCTGCAAGATTAAGGTTGTAGAGCCTCTTCCATTACAGAAAAGTGATGCAAGCCTTTAGGAATACCATGGAGGTGTTTCTGCTCCAGCCCTGGGTGCTTGGGGAGCTCTGGTGGGGTTTTGGTCTCTCTGTTCTCAGAAGATGCAGAATGAGCCACTCCAAATTTTGCAGCTCTCAGTTTTTCAGTTTTTGCTGAACTTCCACGTCCCAGCTGTGGCTCAGAGGGGAGGAAATGGGGCTGCTCCTCTCTGAGCAGCACAGCAAGAATTGGGAAGTGGGTGTGTGCTGGGCTTGCTGGTTTCTGCTAAAATTCTTCTTAAAATCTCGTTTGTGCAAGGAGCTGATGGCTCCACTGGGATTTCATCATGGAAGAGGAAAATGCTGTTTTCCCCCCCATTTTTGCTTGCAGCTGGAGCTGGTTAATGGAGGATTTTGGGAAGGCAAGTGTCAGATGGGGGAAGCTGTTGGTCTGAGGGAAGCAGCTGCTTTCTGCTTTTGGAGGCTTTGGAAATCCCATGAGCACAAACTTCCCTCTGTGTGGTGTCTCCTCTAATCTGAGATTCGAAAACACACAAACAGTGGCTTGGTAGCAGCCCAGTATTAATGTAACTTTTTCCTTTTTGAGCCTGCAGGTTCAAACGAGACCTAAAGGGCTCCCAAAAAATGGATTTTTTTTCTTTTCCAGCTGCTGCATGCTTTCTCCTGGGAGTGCTGATGTGCTGTTTGCTGTGGCTGCAGATTTTTTGCCATTTGTTTCTGGTGGCCTGTGCCAAGTGACTGTGAATTCCACCAGTCCTGATTTTATTTTATTTTTTTTTTTTTTTTGGCTGAACCTCACTGCCTTAGTGCAGTAGTTTGTGGTTTTCTTTTAAAATATTTGCCTTCCAGTATTTGTGTGGTTTAGGGTGACCGGTCACCCAAGAGTATTAAACTGAGTGATTTACAAACAGCCTGGCACTGAAATGCTCTTCTCTTATCTGGTCAGCAAATATTTGCATTGGGCCATCAGAGATCCGTGCCCTGCACTGTGCCTGCCAATGGAATTGAACAATTAATTCCTGATGGAATTGAACAATTAATTCCCATGTTCCTTATCTCAGTGGTTTTGGGTTCTGCTTCCAGGTTGGTAAATAAGATGTTGGTGAAAGGGCTTGTCTGGACAGCAGGGGAGGTTGGTGTTGATGTTTTTCTTTTGTGGCTGTTTTTTCAGGCACCCTAATTATTTTATTATATATTTTAAGGCAGGGAAGGTCAAGTCTTTGTGCTTGCAGCTGTGAGAATAAAAACAAAAAAACCTTTAGTTGTTCAAATAACCAAAAAAATATTGTAAATTTTAACTGAAACCTTGATGTGTTTGATTATAACCTGCATATCTTTCAGTTCCCAAATGTGTTGGTGAAAGTATGAATGTGTTGTGAATATTTTGCTAGATTTGAATTTAAAACTGTTGCCAAAGTTGTTGAAAGCAATGGAAGAATTTGTATCCCTGATTGCCAATTGTCAGTTATTCCAGGTTTTTTTTGAACAGGTAATACCAAAGTAAAGCTGCTAATTAAACAAAGTGAATATAAAATTCTCATCTGGGTTCAGACCTGAAATTCTCACTAATAATTTTTTTGGATAATGCTCCAAACTCCTTAACTGATCCCATTTTTCAGGACACAGCTCTTTCAGCCCTATTTCTTTCTTTATCCCATTCATCCTTCACTGTGGAAAAAAAAAATCCCTTGGATTAAAATTCTGCCTGGAGAATAATACAGAAAAATACACCTGGAGATATAAAAGTGCAGTGGGTTTGTCACCCACACCTGGAGGGCACAGGAGTTCCAGAAGGTTCTTGGTGTGCAAACATTGACCTGAGTGCCTGAACTTTGTGAAATTTGATAAATATCTTCTGCTGGGAGAGCTGCTCTGCTCCAAAAGCCTGTTCATGCATAAAATCAGAGATCCTGGCTCTGCCTTTTCCTTCAGAGACTGAAATCTCTGAATACAAGGAGACTTCTCTGCCTTTTTTAATAAGTAATGATAGTACAAAATTTAGTTAATAGCTCATAACTTCCCAAGCACAAGAGAAATATTGAAATATTTAAGGCAGCAACAGTAAATTCAGATTTGCTTCAGACAAAGTGTGTGGGATCAGAACACCTGGGTTTAGTCAGCAGAAAAATGGTAATTTTTGCACTTGAGTTACCTAAATAAATTGCTTGGTGGAGGAGTGCTGGAAGCAGAATCCTCAAAGATTTAATTGTTAAATGGCCTGGTTAATCTGTGTTGAAGATTTTTCTTCATTTTCTAAAGTAATAACTAATGAGTTTGCATGAGAATTGGGGACAAACCACAGGGCACAAAGCTTAAATTATTTTTATTGTCTTAGAAATTACAGGAACAAAAGGCACAGCCTGGGCTTGTGCAGCTGAAGATTTAAACCTTGTCCAAATTCAGGTTTACCACTGCTGAGCTTTGGAATGAGACAAGCTTGTTTTTCTGATTGCCTGAGAGTTTTATCCAGCTTTTGACCTTCTCTGTGGATTCAAAATTCTGTCTGAACACTTCTTGCTGTGTTATTCCTCAGTACAAATCCCACCTTTCTCTATCTCCTTTCATTATCCCATATTTTAAATTGTCATTATACCATTCCAAAGGAACAGTTAATAGCAGGTTATCCCCAAATGGACTGAAAAACATCAGAACATAGCAGGCTCTGCATTTCAACCCCTCTGAGTATTTTAGTGAATTTATCAGCTTCCCTGCCTAATAACCAGAAGGGTGAAATAATTTTATGTTGTGTGAAAAGCTCCCCAAGTTTTATGCAAAGCACTCTTCTGGTGAACAGCTCGTGCTGAGGGGATAAAAAGTGGGTAAAAAGTGATTTTTCTCGGGGTTTTTATTGCTCACAATCACGAGCTGAGGTGTTGTATTTCAATGAGCTGCAATAGCTGGCTCCTGTTAAATTTTAAACCTTCATTTGGAATGTGAACTTTATGGGGTGGATGAGCAGGAAGAGGTCTAAGGTTCATTTTAGCTGTCCCAAAGGAGGTTTCACGTGGTATTCCCAGCACTGCTGGGCTGGGATAGACTGGGAATTCTCCTTGGGTAAGTTTGGTTCCATCTGAACTGAAATGAGAAATTTTGCTGGGAGGGTTTTCTCTGCAGAAACAAGAAATTATAGAAATAATCCCTGCAATGGTTCCTCTGATCAAAAGGGGGATTCCTTTGGCAGAGGAGGGTAAATGTGGTTCCCTCTCTGCTCTTTCCCAGCACTCTGGGCCCTAATGAAGCTCAGAAGTGCAAGAAAAAGATTTATTTGTTTTTGTGTTGTTCTTACTCAGGTGTTGATTTACAGCTTGGAGCCAGCACAGAATTTTTCTTCCTTTATTGCAGAGTTTTGTGGTTTCCTGTGCCCAGCCTCAGAGGCTGATTTCTGTATTGGTTTTTCAAGGATTTTTTTGTAACTGCTGATCACTAATTATCTTTTCTGAAAGCTCCAGCCTGCTCTCCTCTCTCTCATAGCACTAACAATGTTCTGGAGAGGCACAAATAGTAAACAATGCCAGGTGATGTTTCAAAAATGCTAAATGTGTCCCCAGGCCATGTGTGGTGCTCTCAGAAAGGTCATTTTCAATAAGGTGGGGCCTCTGACAGCCTCAGCTGGTCAAAATGAAGGTGGTTGAAGAAAAAATTGAATAAAATTAAGATTCACTGGCTTTTTATTCTTTGCAGAAAAGTGCAAATTCTTTGCAAAAACTCTTACCAGAAGGGAGAAGAGAAATCCCTATATTTGTTTTAATTATCAAGTACACCTCATGGAAATGTGCTATTTGCAGTTTCGGTACTGTTTCCCCCAAAATAGATATTACTGGATAAAAATCACTCTTTAGAATGAAAAGATGTAATTTGTTGGGTTTTTTTCAATCCCATATTTGTATTTCTGTGCACAGTGTGATGTGCAGATCTGTGCCCAGGGTAGCAGGTGATCCATACTTACACCAGTTTGGTTGAACCATTTAGATCCTACCAGAGGAATTAATCCCAGTCTGAGCTCCCAGCCAAGCCTGTGCTCTGGTTTCTGTGATTTCAGAGTGTGGTACCCAGCAGAGCAGATGAAACCTGGCCCAGGAGCCCCCCCAGCCTCACCTGGGGGCAGAATCTTCTCTCCCTGCCCAGCAGGAGAGCTGCCAAGGAGATGGAGCTGCAGGATGCTGAGCAGCCCTGCAGCTGCCACAGGGGGATTGAGGGGAACTCCCCAGGAGAAATGTGCAGGAAATGCAATTATCACTCACTAGCACCCATTGCAGGGGGGACAGTGACATCTTGTGGGCTCAATTGCAAATCTCACCAGAAATTCAGCTCTGGCTGCTTCTAAAGTTGGTTTTTATTGCTCTTTTCTGCTTCTGCCTGGGACTGGGTGGGTACAAACACCCAGCTTGCTGCTGGAATGTTTGGCTGTGAGAAATTATGAGATGCTGCCCGGGTGATGTGCAAAGTCACTTTTATATTTCAGAAAGTTCTCAGGGAAGTGTCACAAAGTGAGATTAACTCCAAGTCCTCCTGCTAGTCTTGAATCAGATATAAACTCAATATCTCCTTTTGCTTCCTCTTTTCAACCCCAAATGTGGGGTGTGAACCTTGTGTTTTCCTCCATCTGGATTTAAAGCTGAGTGTTCCAGAGGAGTTCCCCAGCTCTGGCTGTGTTTTCCTCCATCTGAATTTAAATTTGAGTGTTCCAGAGGTCACAAAAGTCTGTTTTCTGTAACCTGGATTTAAAACTTAGTGTTTCATAGGTCACAAAGATGTTTTCTCTAAGCTGGATTTAAAAACAAGTCTTCCAGAAGAAGTTCCCCAGCTCTCTCTCTGTTTTCCTTGACCTAGATTTAAAGCTGAGTGTTCCAGAGGTCACAAAGATGTTTTCCTCAATCTGAATTTAAAGCTGAGTGTTCCAGAGGTCACAAAGATGTTTTCCTCCATCTGGATTTAAGATGAGCGTTCCAGAGGAGGTCAGACAGATGTTTTCCTCAATCTGGATTTAAAGCTGAGTGTTCTAGAGGTCAAAAAGATGTTATCTATAATCTGAATTTAAGATGAGTGTTCCAGAGGTCATAAAGTTGTTTTCTGTAATCTAAATTTAAGCTGAGTGTTCCAGAGGATGTCAGACAGATCTGTTTTCCTCAATCTGGATTTAAGATGAGTGTTTTAGAGGAGGTTCCTCAGCTCTTTTTCCTCAATCTGGATTTAAAGCTGAGTGTTCCAGAAGTCACAAAGATGTTTTCCTCTGTCTGGACTTAAAATGAGTGTTCCAGAGGAGGTCACACAGATCTGGTTTTTGTGATCTGGATTGAAGCTGAGTGTTCCAGAGGAGGTCACACAGATCTGTTTTCCTCAATCTGGATTCAAGATGAATGTTTTAGAGGTAATTCCTCAGCTCTATCTCTGTTTTCCTCAATCTGGATTTAAGATGAGTGTTCCAGAGGAGGTTCCCCAGCTCTGTTTGTGTTTTCCTTGATGTGGATTTAAAGCTGAGTGTTCCAGAGGTCACAAAGCTGTTTTCCTCTGTCTGGACTTAAAGTGAGTGTTCCAGAGGAGGTCACACAGATCTGTTTTTTGTGATCTGGATTGGAGCTGAGTGTTCCAGAGGAGGTTCCCCAGCTGTGTCAGTGTTTTTTGTGATCTGGGTTGAAGCTGAGTGTTCCAGAGGTCACAAAGGTGTTTTCCTCCATCTGGACTTAAGATGAATGTTCCAGAGGAGGTCACACAGATCTGGTTTTTGTACTCTGGGTTGAAGCTGAGTGTGCCCAGCCCTGAGTGTGCCTGTCTGTGTTGCAGCAGCCAGCAGAGCAGCCAGCAGAGCAGCCACGACGATGACTCCGCGCGGTTCCTGAGCCCCCTGCTGCGTGAGGACAGGTGAGTCCTTATTTAGTGACAGGTGAGTCTGTGCCTGGGCCACCCCCTGCAGCCACCCTGCTCAGCTGCTCCAGCTCCTGCTTTATTTCTCCTAGATGGTTAAAAAAAAAACTGTGTAAATTGGTTTTATCAATGGTTAAAAAGCTGCGTTTTTCATCACCTTGAAAGTGGGACAATGCATCCAGCCCCTAAAATATCCAGAATTGGCTTTTGAGGCTCGTTCCCCAAACTGCAGCTGCTGCTGGCAATGAGCACCTCTGATCCTTGGAAACACACAAACAGATTTTCCTGCATGGATCTTGTCCTCAGCAAAGGTTTTTGATTCACTTTTGATGTGTGGTGGCAGTCCTGAGGTTTAAAACTTCTGTGCAGCACCTGGGTGAGAATTGCTGTGAAGTTCCAGAAGAAACTTTAATTTGGGTTGATTAATGACTGTTTCAAATTGCAGCATTGGCACAAAAGCTGTTGAAAAGTGATTTTTGTTGTTTATTTTGGTGCATGATTTATGAATGTTGCTTTGCTCAGAGCCACATGATGAGGAGTTTTACTGCACCTTGTGGGTCAACTTTTGAGCCTGAGTCTGCTGAGTTTTCTTGCACTGGGTATGAACTGTGAGCCCTGAGTTATCACTGATTCATTTTCCCTGCACTTCTCAGAGCTATCTAAGAAGAAATGTGATTTTTTTGGTTTTAGCAATGTTTAAAAGGCTGCATTTTTCATCAGCTTGAAAGTGGGAAAATCATCCAGCAGGAATTGACTCATTGAGAGTGACCCTGAGGAGCCAGTGAATATCCCATGAGGGTTTTTGGCTCAGAATCAGCACTTGGGAATTGTAGCTCACTTTTTCCTCCATGTTTCACTCCAATTATCCATCTCCCCATGGCTGTGGAGCCTGGACTAATTAACAAAACACCCCTAATTGACTGGCAGGTTTGCAGCCAGGAAATAAAGAGTGGGACAGCAAAGTGAGAGCATCCCCTCTGTGTGAGGTGCTGTTATTCCATTGCAGCTGGAATTCCACAGGTAAAACAGGGTTAGGGCTTGTTAATAAATTTCTGGGTGTTGCAGCAGGGAATCATTAGGAAGTGCTGCCTGTTTCAGATGGGTTTTAAAGGGAACATTTAGGTTGGTGATAACAATATTTTTCCTGGCTGGAAGGGGCAGATTTCAGCAGCACAGGCATATCTCAAAACTCTTTATGCAAAGCCAGAGCAATGCTGAGCCTACTGACCTCTTATATTTGGGACCAGCAACGTTCCTGCTGCCTAAATTTAATTACAATTAACTTCTCTTTTCATGGATCCTAAAATTATCCATGTGATGGATAGTAAATTACATTTTCTACTGGTTTTTGGTCTTGTTTGCTGATGTAATTCCCTCAGCCTCCACTGGTACAGCCTTCCTTTGGATATTGGTGGTTTGTGCTGAAAATTCACCAAAAAATAACTTAAACACCTTTTAAGCTGGGCAGGAATTAGTGAGAAGGCTGACAGAGCCTTTGAGAGCTTGCTGCCTGCTTTTATAACTAACACAGATGAAAGTTGTCTCTGAGGCATCTTGAATCTTTTAGACCCTGCAGAAATTGAAGGAGGACGATTTCTTTTTGCTGCTTTTAGGTGGTATTTTTTCGACCAGTAACAAAGAATCCTCCAAGCACAGAGTTGAAGCTCTGAGCTTCTGTTTTGGAGAACTCCAAGGCAGTTCTGGTCACTTATCCATTGACTATTGTACGTCAGTTCTTAAAAAAAAAACCAAACTAAAATCTCACAACCAGCCAGGATTTCACCAGAGCTGCAGGATGTGGGCAGAAAGGAGGGCAGGGAGCCTCGTGCTGTGCCCTGGAAGGTTCACCTTGCCCTGGCACCCCTGGGAAAGTGCTGAAACAAGCTGGCCCAGCCAAAAGCAAAGAGCTGCTGAGCTCATTCTGAGATGAAAAAAAAAACCAAAATGAAGAACACACAGCTGAGGATGGCAGGAACCCTCCCAGGTGGGATCTTCACCCAAGGCACTGCTGGTGGAGCTCCCCTCTCTCCAAGGGCCAGGCTGCAGCTCCTGGAGCTTTTTGAGAAGACTGAACATTCTGCCCTGCTCTGGTGCTTTTGGGGCTTTCTGGCAGTCCTTTCTGCAGAGGTGTGGGTGCTGCTGGAGGCTGCAGGGCTGGCAAGGGCTGCCATGGTGCAGAAGCCCTGCCCTGGCACAGCGCGGTGTGGCACGGGGACCAGGCAGTGCCACCCCTGTGTCACCTCCCTGAGGAAAAAGCTCTCCCTCTGCAAATCCGTGTAAGTTCTGGCTCTGCAGGGCCTGGGCTATGCTGAGAGGGAGCTGGATGTAACAGTGTGCTTTCTGGGTGGTTTTGGAAGGAGGGATGTAGTGGGATGTGCTGCAAAGAGGTTTTGTGGGAATTCGGGGCTGGGCTCTTTGCTTGCTGATTGCCTGGGTGAGTCACTTCATGTCGCTGTTTACGAAATCAGGAGAATTCCTTTTTTACCTCACAGAGGTGCTGAATTGAGTCTGAGTTGCTCAGATGCTGAAACACCACTGCTGTGTAAGTGCAAATTCAGGCAGAGCTGAGGTGGAGGGTCGAAATAATTGTGCTTGACTTAAAATAATTGCAGGGGTGGGCAGGGCTGGGATGGAGGCACAGATTTGGATGAGCTATGTGCACATAAGAGACCCCATGGTCACTGAAAGGAGACAAAGTTATGCAGGAATTACCTTGAATTTTCACCAAATTAACCCCAAATTCATGAGCCTGTCTCTGCTTGATCCAAGGGCTTGTTCTTTGTCATGGTACCAAGGCATCCATCTGGTTTAAGGATGCAAAGTGTGTTTTAATTAGAAGTTAAGCTACTGAACCTGAGGAAATAATCAATCCTTAGGCTCAGCCTAAGGAGGAGATAAACTTGAAGAGAGGGGAGCATGGAAAGCAAGGTTGGAAATGGAGGAGAGGGAAGTGAGTGGCAGTTTACAAGAGATAATAATAAAAAAAAAACCCTATTTACACAAAATACCAAAAAAATCAGAATTATTTACATTTACACTGCTGTAAATCCAAATGATTTACATAGAGGTCATATCTAATGGAGGAAATGGGGAAGCACATTTAACTTTAAAATCTCTATTATATCCTGCATCTCATCTTTTTAGTCTGTGCAGCTCCTAATTCTGCAGTTCCAGGGTTTGCTGTTGCTCTGAGCAATCTAATAAAGATTTCTCAAATAATGGATCAAAATTCACAAGACAGCTTTCAAGGGAATTAGGGAAAAGCTCGCGACAGAGACAAGCTGAAGAAATTTTCTTGGCTGCTTGAATTTTCCCAGGAAGTTCTGGGAAGAGCAGAAAAGAGGTCAAAGTCTGAAAATGGATAAATTCTGTATTTTTTATGTCCTTAGGGCTTGCTTGTGCTGCTTGTTCCTGCCTGTGCCTTTTTCTCTTTGACTCAAAGGAGTCACTCCCAACATTCTGAGCCTCTTTTCCTGCAAAGATCCAGCACAGGAAGGGTCCTGATCCACTCAGATCCCTGAGGAGCTTTTCTCCCTCACACATGGATCATCTTCAGGGGTTTTAAAAGTGTTCTGGACAGGACTTGGGGGCTGCTGAGCTCTCACAGGGTCCCTGATGCTTTTGCAATAACTTGGAAGTGAGTTTGGATTTGGATCTAGCTCCAAACTCTGAGTCAGTTTGACTTAATATTAAATATTAAGCAGAATGATACAAGTTGTTGTATTTTTTTTTGTAAGAAAAAGGGTTAATATTTAGATTATGTCCCTTTTTTGCCCCTCTCACCTCTGGCTGACAAGAGCAGCTCATCTCTGTTCCCCTTGGGTTGCCAGCCTGGCCAGTGGCAGAGTCAGTGAGTGAAAGCACCACGTGCCCTCTGTTCCTCAGATGCCATCACTGTTCATTTTGGTTTTTTTATTGAAAGTTCTGTCTGTGCTGGACTGGCTTAGCCAAGATGAGCTCAGCCCTGCTGTGCTGTGAGTGCAGGGGTGGTGACAGACCTCGCTGGCTGTGTCACTCTGCTTTTCTCAGGGAGCTCTGCACTCACTCCCAGCATCCATTCACTCTGGGAATTGTCTGAAAAGCGTCCAATTGTTGGTCTAATCAAGGGCAAGACCAGCAAAGAGAGGCAAGGCCATTGTGGGCTCCTGTTGCAGCACTGACACTTCAGCTCTGCTATAAAATTTACCATCAGAGAGTGTCACAGGACTGAACTGGTTCCAGCCTCTCCCAGGCAGAGCTGGGGCTCTCAGAGATGCACAGAAGGGTTTATTGGTGTTAATGCTGTTGGTGTGGCCAGGTCTCTGCTTTGGGGTTTGCATTGCTGGCTTTAAATCTCAATATCAGGGTTGCCCACCTCATCCCACAGGGTGTGTGGGATACATTTAAGGGTTGTAATTGTCCTCCCAACCGTACTGCATGTGCCCAAACCCGAAGGATTCGGGAATTTTGGCTGTGCTAGTCATGAGAACAGAATGAATGGGTGCTGGGACTGAGTGCAGAGCTCCCTGAGAAAAGCAGAGTGTGGGCAAGACCTCTTTGTCTGCCTCTCACAGAAACCCACCTTCCTTCGTGCTGGGAACATTTCAGCTGGGCTGGCAGCAGAAAGCAAGATGTGAGTCATGCCATGAGTGTGCCTGGTGCAAAAAAAACCCCAAAACTCTGTGAGTGCATTTGTCCCTTGCTTCCACCCTGTGTGGGGTGAGAGCTGAGTGCAGTGACACAAAGGTGGTGCTCAAGTGAAACGAGGTGGGATGGGGTGCAGCTCTTCAGGAACCTTTTTTTCTGACACCTTTTCCTTGTGAATCATTGCAAATCCGGTTTGCTGTCGTGACAAAAGTATTTTGTTCATGCTATTTGTGTGTAGAATTTCCTGGGGGATGTTCTGGGACCTGGTGTGCTGTTTAAGGGGAAGTGAAAAGTGATCTTAGATGCACAGAACTCCATCTGTGGGTCTAAGCAAGAGAGAAGACAAACAATATGTGAGAATGAATGAAATAGAACATATCCCTTGGCCTCTTTCCAGCCAAAATCCAGTTTAAAAGGGGAGTTTCCCATTTCAGAAGACTTCCTGGGAGGTGGTAATGTGCATCTATTTAATAAAACTCTAAAATATGATGTCAGAAATCCAGCTGGACCACAGAGTGTCTCTTCACGTGCTGAAGAGCTGAGTTAGCAGATGGAGCTGCTGCTGGTGGTGTCTGTGAGGAGTAAATGCCATCTTTCCCCACCCTTTTTACAGAGATTTTGAACTCAAAGCAGTGGGATGAGAAGGGTGTCTCAAGGTAGGAGCCCCTTGGGTTGCTACAGCTTTAATCTGCTTCTGCTTTTAACAAAATCTCAAAAATTTCGAGCTTCACTTAATCTTGGGGATGAGATGGGGCAAAACCTCTGAATTTAGAGTGACTTGTTTGATGTGCAGTGGGCAGAGAAAGGATAAATGCACAGGTGAGGAGAAATAGTGCAGGGATAACACAAAACCCACTTGTGGAGCCAATAAACTGGCAGGCAGGGCTGGAGGGCAGGAACAGAAGATTTATTTTTTATGGCATATTTCCTTTTGTTCTGCCCCTTTAATTTTGTTGAATCTGGGCCCACAATCAGCTGGATTTTTGCTGGTCACAGCCCTGCCTGAGGGAAGCTGAAGGCACAGGGGGATGCTGATCCTCCTGGAGGAGAAATTGCTCTTGAGCCACACTGGTGCTGCCTCAGCTTCCCCTGGGACTGGGGCAGGTTGGGAGTGCTGGGAAGGGATCTGGGAATCGCTTCCTTCAGCTGGAATGCCTGGGCTCCTGTCCTTACAGAGACCTTTGCATCTTACAGCCATCAGCTCTTTCTGAAATGCAGCTGCTCACTGCAGGGCACTTCTTCTTCATTCTCTGTAGGAACAGAAAAATTCCACTGGTCTGAGCTGGGAATTTGAGGTGTTTTGCAGTGGTTTGGTGAAGGATCCTCCTGCTTCTGTGTTGTACAGATTGCTGTCAGTGTGAGTCGCTGAACAAATCAGCTCTCTCCTGACTTTGCAGTCAGCTCACACACATTTCATCACGGCCTGTTCTGTGCTTTTAGTGCTGTAAATCTTTGGAATATGAAAAGATTTGCAATGGGTACCTTGGGAAATACGTGCATCTTCACATTTCATAGTCAGCAGTCAAAAAGGAGAGGTACCAACCATTCAAAAGGAGCTGGGAACATCCTTTTATGGATTTTACCTCTGCAAGGCATCCCCTGGCTTCCCTCTGAGCTGAACATCCACACTTTTCACCAGGTGTGTCGGGAGACTTGGGAAAAGCTGGGGTAGTGGTAGTGGACAGTCTGGTTGATAAATTCTGCCCTCAAGAATGAAATTATTAATCATTACCCTCCAACTCTGTTTCACCAGATAATTCATTCTCTCATCTTTCTGCAGCAGTGTGAAAGGCTTGGAGGCAGCTGCTCCTTTAAAATGGAATTGCCTGTGATGGGAGAAATCTGAGAGCAGAGCAGAGCAGAGCGGTGCCTCCTGCGCAGCCCCGCTGCTGGAGCTCTGCACAGCGCTGCCCTCTCATCAGCCTCGTCACTGCTGCTTCCTCTGGGCCAGCCTGCAGTGCCCACAGCCACCCCAAAAGCCATCCCAGGGCTGCCCCATGGCAGCACTGCCTCCTGCCTCGCTGGACTCCGAGGTCACGGCTCTGTGCTGCTTTTCCCCCTGCCCCACTGTGCGTGTGTAACCCAGCTGGGATTTTATCCTCTTTGAATCCAGCGGTGTTTCCTCCCCTGCTGCTGAAGGGAGGCTCCCTCAGGTTGCTGGGAGCTGGCCTGGGACAGGCTCCCCCCTTCCTGCGATGACTGTAACCGTGTGAGTGCTGCTGGCCTCTGCCTTTCTTCTTCTGCTTCTCTGCCTGCCCGTCCATCCCTGCCTGTGCAGTGCTTGCTGTGCATTTGGTCATGAGGTGCTGTGTGTGTGTGGAACAAGCTCAGGCACCAGCCAAGCTCTGTCCTTGAGCCCCTCTGCTTTTCTTCCCTCTTCTCCTCCAGCTTTACCCTAATGCTTTTCCTCAAGCTTTCCCTGCTGCCTGCTTTCCTTTCCCCTGATGAGCCCTGCCCCAAACCTTTGGCTGCTCAGTGCTGGCTCTCCTGAACCCCTTCCTGCTGTTTCAATGCCAGGCCATGGGAATATGAGCTTGTTTGGGGGTCTGGCAAAGCTTCCCACACTGTAAGATTTCATTCTTTCTTTACTCTGGAAAAGGATCTTTGCTCCAGGCTTAGATTTCTTTATGTGAGTTCTGGCTTTGTGCAGCGCCTGCCACCCATCAGTGCCCTGAGAAACCAGGGTTGGTGCTGGGCTCCCCAGGGGAGTGTGGCTCTGTGGGGAAGGGGCATCCTCTGCACTCTGTTCCTCTTTCCAGCCTTTGTTCTGCCCTGTTGTTGGTGCCACTGTCACTGGGAGAGCCCCTGAATGTGCAGGAGGGGCTGGGGGAGGCTTTCGGTGCTGCCCTGAAATTCCTCTCTGCAGCCTCAAGTTGTGTTCTTTAGCTGCTTTCTTCTGTCTCAGGTTTCAGAAATGAAGGATTCAGGATCTTTCTCCTCCTCTGCAGTCATCCCTCTAGTGGCTTTATTCTTAAAGCCAAAAAAATATCATAGTGTGCGTTCTTCTCCACTTTATCTGAAACTGGAGGTTATTTTTTATAGGATATTGCATGAGATACCCCAGAGATCCAGATGGGAACAGAAGGTTTGGTTTCTCCAGAGTTTCCATGGATGATCCCTCAGGCAGTGCCAGCCCAGGGACTCCAGGCTGGAAAGATTTAGCTTGATGGACTGGAAAGACTTCAGTTCCAACAGGTCTAAAAGCTTTTATTTACTCTGATTTGGGGAGTCTGTGTGTTCAGCTTTATGCTGAGTGTAAATCTTGTCCTGTTCAGGTGTTGGGCTGTGGTGTGGTGGGAATTATTTCAGGCCATGAGATAATTCACAACTTCCTTGTCTCTGAGTGCAAAACCGATCAGGCCACAATAATTCTGCCCGAGGCAGTGACATCCTGCTGCCTTCTCACCATGCAGGTTCCTGGCAGGGAAGGCAAAAATTAGGAAGTGGCTTTCCTGTGAATTCACCAGAACATGAGAAGGGGGATTTCTCTCTGAGGCGTGCCGTGAGTCCCAGAGTTCTGTTACCCAGCTTTGCAGAGTGACTGAGCCTTTCCCTGCCTGGGAGTGGGGATTGCACCACCTCAGGCAAAGGGAAGGCTGAGTTCAAACAGGCAGGACAGTGAGGGGAGGGAAAGAGCCAAAAGCCAGTGTGAGAGCAGGATTTTTTTATTCTAATATTGCTCAAGAAAGCAGCAGTTGGAGTCTGAATCATCCCAGTTTCTCTGCCTTCCTGCTGCCACCCCTCATTCTCAATATACCCTTCCTATTCCCAAGTCTCTCTGGGGAATTCTTTTTCTCCTTTCGATGGAGGGGTGCTTTTCTCCACTCTCCAATTCCAGGTTCAGTGCTGCTGTTCCACTTCTCTCTCCCTCCCAGCACCCCAAACTCCACGTGGCTGCTCAGGACAGAGGCTGCAGCCACAGCTCAGAAATGGCTCTTGGGCACTCTGTGCTCTGGCCATGGAACTACAGCTCCCGTCATGCCCCCACAGAGAAATGCATAATTTATTTATTTTTTTTTTTCTGGAAATGAAGCCTCATGTGACTTCCCAGCTGCTGCAGCACAGAGGGAGTCCCTGCTGAGGTTTTTTCCCAGGGAAATGGAGGTGTGCCCTAGCTGGCAGATGCTGTGATGGCATCTGAGCTGCTGCTCACTGCTGACATCGGGAAGGACTCGGGACTGTGCCCTCCTGCCACATTTTCCTGGGGATCTGTCACCTGTAACCGAGGTGCATAGCAGTTAAACTCTCTCCTCCTTACATTCTGACATTCTCTGTAGCAGTTCTTCCTCTCTCCCCATAACATTTCCTGATTTGTTTCTAATTTCCCCTCCCACTGGTTCTGTCACTAACAGGTTTTGTTTTGCATGCATTTCACAGACCCACAGAGGGGTTTTTTGGTGCTTCCCTAACTCCTGCAGCCTTTTCTGGTTTTTTTTTCCATATGGGAGAACCTCGGTGTGGCTGAAGTGGTGCCTCACAGGCAGCTCTGAATTCTCTGCCTGCAGGTCACGCACCTTTCCTGGCAAATTAATCTGTCTGAGCCTCCTCAGCCCTTTGTTTGCACTGCGTGGGCATGGGAAGAAGGGAATTTTTTAGTCCCTGGGAGTCTTTGAGAGGTGAGGCTGCTCTGGGGGATGTGAAGCCATAGAGAGGATGCCCTGCTGGCTGTGAGCTGTGACTGTTTGAAGGGTAATACTTACAAAAAGCCACGTTTTCTAATTTTTAATGTATCCTTTTGGAGGCAGTTTTGAGCCCGAGCCCCGGGCTAACACAACCATGGCTGTGGCTATTTATAGAGCCTGGAATTCCTACCCAGAGCTCAGGCATTTCGCAGTGGGCTGTTCCCTTCCGAACACTGGACTTCCTCAGGAGATGTTTCCTGTTTGCTTTTAAGTTCAGGAGCTGCTGCAGCTACAGGGAGCCTCTGCTGTAAAGAGGCTGAAACGTGGAAATCTGACTTTTTCTCAATTGCAAAATTATGATTCTTTAGCTCAGGATTTGCTGAAAGTCCTTCATGAAGTGGTTGTGTTTTTTTTCTTTTTTCTCCCTTCCCATGCTGCTGTGAATTTGGAGAAAATCACAGAAATAGAAATGTCAATTAAGGGACATCAGTGGCTTCATGAAGGAGGGACTGGGGAGCAGGTTGTCCAGCATGTGTGGATTTGCTGTTTGTGGATGTCTGTGTCTGCACTGGAGGTTG
>WBND01001224.1:23829-40664 GCA_013398595.1 Tychaedon coryphoeus | reverse complement strand
TGCCATGGCATGCTGCGGTCCCGCCGCTGCTGCACATGCTCAGCAGAGAGCGGGCCGGCTCAGCCCCAGCCCCCGGCGCTGCTGCCGCTGCTGCGGGCAGCCCTGCGCGCCTCGCCGCGGCTCCGGGGGCGCGGGGCGCGGCCGTGCCCCGGCGCGGGGGGCTCGGCGCATGGGGCTCGGCGCTCCCCGCGGGACGCTCGCCGGCCGGGGCTGCTCCAGCATGTGCTGGGACCTCTGGAGCTGTCAGCGGGCAGACAAGGACACGGGCAGCGGATTATCGTGGCTGTACTAATGAAAGGGTTCAAGCTCGCCTGGTAAGCGCGCGGTGCGGGGAAGGGGAGGAGGGGGATGCTGTGGCCCCCTCCCCGAAATGAGGGGGGGAAAAAGGGATGCGCTTCTCCAGGCCGCCGCTGCGGCACGGCCGGAGGGATCTGGCTGCGGGATGCGGCGGGGAGGGAGGCACCGGGAGAGGCTCCGGCGGTGGATGCGGCGCTGGGCCGCTCTGTCCGGGCAGCTCCGCATCCGCGCTGCGATGCGCTGAGCCTCTCCGTCCCTGCGATGCCCTGAGCATCCCTCCCTGCACTCCGGCTGCATCTCCCAGCCCCGCATCCCCCTGCCCCGCATCCCCCAGCCCCGCATCTCCCTGCCCCGCATCTCCCTGCCCCTCATCCCCCAGCCCCGCATCTCCCTGCCCCGCATCTCCCTGCCCTGCTCCGCTCCGGGTTATGCACGATCCGCATCCCCCGGGCTCGGCAGCTGCTCGCTCACACAAGGAAATAAGCACGGGCAGTTTTTGCCGAGGAAAGGTGGGGGATAAAACACAAAAAAAGTGTTTTGGATGCTGCGTGCGTGGAATGGCTCCTGCTCGGCTTGTGCTTTAAATAGCGGCTTTTGGGGATGCTCCTCGCTGGCGTGGTGCTGTAAGAACACAGCAGAGTTCCAGGGAACCGAGAGCTGCCAGCGAGGTACCGAGGGCTCGTTAATTCTTTCATCGTTCCTGGGTGTTTTGGGGGGAAACTCACCAGGTTTGGCTAAGTGGGCAGTGAAAGAAAACATTGTGTGGGTGAAAGGCAATTGACAAAGCTCTCTGTGTGTGTGTGAAATGTTTGCACGTAGATGTTTTGTTGGTCAAGTTTGTATTTTACAGGGGAAAGTAAATATATATATGTAATAGAGGATGCAATTATATATCTACATATAAAATATAATATAAACTTGACCACCAAAGGCTTGCGTAGAATCCTGAGTATATCAAAACTATTTTAAATTTCCAATAAGTCAAAACCACTTAGTTGGAATAAATAGCCTTTGAATTATGATGATGAAATTGATTTAACCAGAACTTTATCAGATGGGAATGGTTCCAGAGTTAACAGTGGAATGTGACTTCGTAATTTGGGTTGAATTGGATGACAAGGGCAAGGGGAAGGCCTGTTTCTTTTCCTTAATCTTTTTTTTTCTGGAATGAAAAAGGAAGTAATCCTAGAAATAACAACCTCCCTCTCAAGTGCACTGGTTTGCATCAGGATGAATGTGGTGCTTTGAGATCCTTGCCTGTAAAGTGTGAGAAAACAGCGAAGTTATTTTGCATTTGTTATTTTACTTAATGTTGCTATTTAAATTTTATCTTTTTTTTTTTTGTGTAAAAAATAAAAGCACTACAGTATAGCACTAGGAAGCATCTTGTACTGGGCCCCAGGGGACAGACCCGAGCCAGGGATGACTCAATAGGTCATCTCTTTTTCTAATTTCTTTAATTCTGTCTTTTATTTAATTACATTGAGAGCCTTTGAATTTTCCCTGTGTATACATGGCTCTGTCTCACACGGGCTGTACAAATGATATGGATATTAGCATTACACGATTTTTATTTTTTTTTTTAGTGGGAAAAAAAAACCCTCTCTTGCAGCGATCTGCTGCCTTCTGTGCTGTGCAGTTGGGCTGAGGAGTTGCATAATAGCTCAGTGTAGTACCAGGAGAGCAAAGCGTGTGCTGGAAATGCTGGGATGGAGCAGATCTGCAGTGGCACGGCCCCCACTGCACCCTCCCCACAAACCCTGCTCCCCCGGAACTGGGGGGCTCTGCCTTTCCCAGTTCATCCCAGCCTTGGGACAGCTCAGGCTGGAGCATCCCGCTGGTTGTGCGGGCTGGGAGCTGGGCGGGGAGGATTCCTGGGGGCATAAGCAGATTACAGAGCTGGAGGAAGTGCTGGCTGCTCTTCAGTAGGTGACGCTCTTCTCTCTGCCTTCCTCAGCTCCAGGCAGGGCCCCGGGGGCTCTGGGCAGTCCCGAGCCCCTTTGTTCTCCAGAAACATCCCCATCAGTTCTCCTGGCTCTCCTGGAGTCACTTGGCAAGTGCTACCCGAGCCCTGCCTCATTCAGCATCCCCCTTCATCCCCATCTCAAAATTAAATATTCGGATTGCTTCCCTTATTTAATTATACAGCATTCTGGATTCTGCAGCTGTCACGCTGTTCCCCCTAGGATATTTACAGGCAGTTCTGTTTATTTGGTTGTGCTGCAGCATCCACGCACGGGAGGGTGAGTTCAGGATTTTATTTCAGGTCCTGCTTTGCCCAAATCTGTGTGTTTGTCCCTGCTGGGTTGATTGGAGGAGCACAGATTTAAGGATAGAATGAATGCAAGTTCCTCTGAACTGGCTTGGGGTATTTACTGTGGGCTGGAGAGCTTGATGCAAAATGGGTTTATAGGGTTAGTGTTTATATAAAGAAAATACATCCAGTGCATGGGATGGAAACAAATCCTCTGGTGCTGGGTGCAGGCACTGCTGGGGTTAACCCATTTCCTCACAGAGCCATGCTCACACAGACACATGATTCCTGCCTGTACCAGGGGGGGACAGAGAGCTGCCAGCAGCAGCAGCCTGCTCTGACCCTTAGGAACAGCACTTGCTTTTCCCAGTTCTCAGGCCCCACATCCATCCCGTGCTGTCTGATCAGCAAATCCCCCTGTGTGTGACATCAGGGCCCCTCTGGCCTGTCCTGGCCCAGGCATGGCTGCTCCCTCACACCATGCCCTGCATTTCTTGCAGCACCCACTCATCCTGCCCAAAATGATCTCATGCCCACCTGGCCTCAGCTCTGGGGCTCTGCAGCACGCAGGGCAGGGCCAGGGGGGCTGGGTGACATCAGAGTGTGGCAGTGGCACGATGCGAGTCCTGCTGTGCCGTCACTGCCCCAGCACAGTCCTGCTGGCAGGAGTGGTGCTGCAGCCCCCCAGGACGTGCTGGGACAGATGACAGCAGCGATTTTCCTCATCAGGGTCGGGTGTCTGGGGTTCATCAGTCATTTTTGTGTTTTAATGCTGTTTGCATCTCTATATTGTGGCCTGGTGTTGTGAGAGAGAGCTTTTGCCTCCAGGCTGACATCACTGTTATCTCACAGCTCCTCAGGGACTGCAATCAGCCAGGCCTGGAGCTTTAAATCTCAGAAAGCCAAAATCCATAGCAGCCTTTCCCTCCCTTCCATCTCAGGCTGTGCTGCTTGCCCTGCTCTTCCTTCTTAGGAGTTTTGGGGAGTTGATGATCCAGCAGAGATGGAAACTAATTTAGATCTTTGATGAAAAATGAGAATCTAATGCCAGAAAAGCGTTGCAGTGACAAAAGCAAGCTGGTAGCTGAACTTGATGTCCCATAAATGGGATACTGAATAAAACTCTGCTTGTCTGATTTTCCTTTTTTTTTTGTGGTTCCTTCTGCATTGCTTGTGCTGCTGTGTTGGTTGGAATAGTTCTGAGCTGCAGAACCTGTGATCTGGAACCTACAGAGAAAATAAGGGCCAAAGGCTCCACTAAAAATAAATCTGCAATTCATTTTTCTGCTAGCGCCTGTGGGTGAGAAAAAAAAAAACCAACAACCTCTCAATGTTCCAACACCCTACTTATCTGAGGGAAGGATCTATTATGTAGTTGTGGGGGTGGGATGGGAACTAGGTAGGGTTACAGAACAGCAGAGCTAAAATTAGGAGTTGTTTGATGTCAGGGAGCAGTGCAGATTGACTCGAGGCAGTTTCAGTTCTGCATTCTGGAGGCTGTGGCTGCAGGGGCGCTCTGCCTCCACCAGGCTGCCCCTGCCCTTCCCTGCCTCTGGAAATCCGTGTCCCAGGGAGTGCAGGAGGGGAGGGAGGGGTTCCTGAGCTGTCACACTCGTCCCACCCTGCTCTGCTCTTGCAGCCTTGCACTTCCTTGAGCTGTAAAATACCAGATTGGTGAGGCAGGGACGGGAGGGATGGGTCTGTCCTCACCTCCAGGCAGGAGTCCTGGCTGTGACACACGGGGGTGACAAACGTGGGTGTTTGGGATTCGTGGCTCCTTGATTACCCAGGGCAATGATGAAGCTGCTTAAATCACTTTCAGTTTCTTACTGAGGCTGCAGAGCCTTAAAGAGCTGCTGCATGCAGCGACAGTGAGCTTCATCCTGTGGCACTGCAAATGATCCCAAAGGAAAGTGGATTTCCAAATCAATTCTTCCTCAGTTTTTGGAGAAGCTTCACAAAATAAGTTTTGTTAAGGTTACATAATTGTGCTGCTGTGCCCAATGTGCTGTTTGACCTTCATGTCACACGTTCAGATGTTGCATTTTCAGTCTTTCCTGTCTTCATTGATTCTTCTGTGCCTACATCTTCCTTTGTGCCTTTTATTCAGAGGGGAAGAAATAGGTGCTGATAATCCTGGGCTAAAAACCACCAGAGCTGACCCACATACATATAAATATGGTATTTGGGAAAGGAGAGGCCATAGCTCCTTATGAATTCTGCAAATGGATTGAGGAATCACGATGTTCCCGTTGGCTGGCGGTGGGTAGGAAGAGCAAACCTCATTAATGGTCTCTTGTCTTCCCTGCATCCAGAACATTCTGACCTGGCCATACATCCTGAACATTCTGGCTGTCCATAAAGTACAGTTTTTATCCTTTTCCAGCAAGAAGGTGTCGTGCCAGGCGCCTGGGAGAACAGCTTGGAGCAGGTTTATTTTGTAGATGGCTCCGTGGCACGCAGTCCTAAGGGGTTATTGACAGGTTTGTCTCATTTCTCTGCCCTTGGTGTTATTTTTTCTGCCCTCTTCCATAGTGGAAGCAGTGAGGAACCTAATCTGAGTGCACTAAAGCCAAGGGAAAGCTTTGCACACAATTCCCTTGGCCAGGCTGTGCTCGTGGGCCCCAAGAGAGGCAGAGATAGCAGCAGGATCAGCCCAGCAGCAGTTTTAGTCCTGGGCTGCACAGTGCCACACTGCATTAATACCTGCAGTGGCAACAGGCTGTGAAGCACAACTTTTATTTTAGTAAAAGTATGAAATTACGGTGGAAGGAGACCATTTGAAATAAAACCAAGGCATTTTGAAGCCCTTGATCTGAGACTGGGTTTGCTGTGTGATAATAGACTGGCAAAAGTATCCCTTTAATATTTTTGTTTCTTATGTGGTTGGCTTTTGGCATCGAGTTTTGATTTAAATTTGGATAAACATCTGTAATTTTGTTCTCTAATATATATGTGCCTATTGAAACCTCTCTGAGGACAGAGCAGTTCTTTGACTCAGGCCATGAAGAAGCTGCACTTTGCAGTTTGCTGCCAGCACCCAGAATCTCTCCCCCAGATCTCTCCTTGGGCTGCAGATTATTTTGGCTAATTGAATCCTAATCATTTGTTTTGCTGGGAAATTGCCTTTTCCTCTTATCAGATGGCAAGATCACCTTGCTGTCTGTCTCCAGTCCTTGGGCAGCCTCAGAAATGTCGGGTGAAGGGCAGACTGATCAGAATGGCTCTGGAATTCTGCAGCCTTTGCTCACTCACGAGTTGAGGTGAATGAAGCAGCAGTGAGGCTGTTCCAGATATTCTTTTCCTCACTAAAAAGCCTGAAAACGTGGAAAATTCAGTCAAGAAGAGATCAAATGTGGAGCTGAGGTTGCTGGGTGCTGTTTGTCTGCTCAGTCCCTTCCAAAGGGAGGGAAGGTGCTGGCTGTGGGAGCACAAGAGGTCCTGAATCTGTCATTGACCATTTTTATCCTGATGTTGCCTCTGCCCCACTTTCCCTGCCTGCAAAATGAGGCAAACCAGTCTCCCCTTCCTTCTCCCTCTGCCTGGAGCAGGGATTTTCAGGGCACAAGTGCTGAAGAGAGATGCTGGGAAGAAAACACTCTCCCCTTCCTTCTCCCTCTGTCTGGAGCAGAGATATTTGGGGGACAAGTGCTGGAAGGAGATATTGGACAGAAATCAGTTTCCTTTCTCTCTCTGTCTGGAGCAGAGATTTTCATGGGACAAATGAAGGAGATGTTGTTCAGAAATCTCTCCCCCATCCTTCTCTCTCTGTCTGGAGCAGAGATTTTCATGGGACAAGTGCTGGAAGGAGATGTTGGACACTGTCCCACGTTTCTGAGTGTCTGATTCACCCCCTGTGTGTTGATAGTTGTGTTGGACTGAAGAGAAGCACTCACATAGCTGGAATTTCTGCTTCATTTCTGCTCAGCAAGTGGGCAGGGGTGAGGCCTGAAAGAGGCAAAAATTGCCATCAAAACCCTTGTGGCACTTCTTGACAGAATCACTGTGTCCTGGTCAACTTTTCTGCTTTTTCCAGCTGAAATTCCAGATTTCTCTCTCTTTTAACCAGTTCATGCTGTTCCTTTGGTTGATTGAGCAGCTGCTGTGTTTTTGCTTGAACCTTCTCCTGAGTTCAGGCCTGGTTAGAAAGTGCATCTTAATGCCATTATTATTTTAATTGATGCTTATTATGACTGGTGACTACTCATTTCAGGATTTTGAGCCTGTTTGAAGTAAATTATAGAAGTTGCAATAATATATCCAAGGATAGAATATCCAAGCTCAGGAAATGGAGACACCAAACCCAAAATGCTTCATAGAATTCATTTTCCCTCTGGGTGCCCTTGCAGAGCCACGTGCTGAATACAAGATGCTGGAATGTTCTCTGAGCTTCTCCTTTCCTAAAGTTTTCCTTTTGGCCAGATCTAGGCCTGTGCTGTTGATTATATTTTGCATTTTCCAGGGTTTTTTTCCCCTGTAACCATTTTTCCAGGACAGAATGCTCTCTGTGGTCACAGCCAAGTGATCTGGGGGCAGATGCTCTGCTTTTTTCCCAACTAAAAAAAGATGCAAAATGCTGCCACTCTCCTTTGACAATGTCACAGCCACTCCATGCATGTGGCAGAGGAGAAGAGAGAGAGGAATTTGTGGATTTTTTTTTTTCTTTTTGGAGATTCATATATTTGGGGTATATGTTTTGAACAATTTTCAAACCACTCAGAATACCAGGTTTGGTAGAATGTGGTTTGGGCCACAGCTAATTTCAGGCCTTGGAATTGGAAGGAGAAAAATGGAGGAGAAAAATGAGTTGACTAGACACTGGGGGAAAAGGGAGGTAGCAAAGATTTGGTAACAGAAGGAATGTTCAGATATGCAAAATAAAATTAGAACAAATTAGCAGGAGGGGGAACACACAACTTGTTTAGTTCTAGAACAGCTCCCTTTAATTAGAGTCATTCCCTTAATGAAATAAATGAGAGGAGGAGGAGGTGGCCAGGCCTGAGCAGTGCAGGGATCATTTGCAAGGTCTCAGCCCTGGTGCAGTGAGGACACTGAATTAAAAGGTTTGCACTGGAATCAGAGGAGTTTTAGAGAGCTGCTGGAGAGGCAGAGCTGTAATTTTGGTGTATTTCTGACCCCTCAGGACCAGAAATAAAGCAGCTCTGGAGATGTGAAAGAAGTGCCCTTTGCTGCTGAGGAGATTGGCTTGTGGCCGTGCAGCCCTCAGAGCTGGAATTTGGCTTTTTTCAGAGCTGTTAGAGAAGTGTGATGCACAACCTGATGCACATTTTGGGAATGAGGTTTGGGAGGCAAACCTGTGCTTAGCTGCAGGCCATGAAAGAAGGATGTGTCTGGAGGCCAGGGCTCAGAACCTGAGCAATATTCAGTGGCTGCTCCAGGGCTCTAAAGCTGCAGCATTGCTCCAAATACCTGCTGTATTATTTTTCCAGCAGGAGGAACAAGTTCCCCATGGATTCTTTTAAAGGCAGCTGATAGCACAGCTAGTCTGGGAAACAGAACTGTTTCTAAAATTGTGTTGTTTTACAGCAAAAGAGGCTCTTGAAAACAGAGATTTGCTGTGCTGGGAGATTTTCATGCCCCACCTCCAGTCTGAAGGAATAAATTCCATCCTAAATAGTCAAGATGGACAAAGGGTAGAAGAAAGGAAGTGGAATTAGTCCTGGTTTGCAGATGAGGCACGTGGAGTCTAAAAGTGTTTGTATTTTTAATGTGTTTATTAATATCTGTGTATTAATTCCCTACTGGATGCTTGGCTTAGGAGAGCAAAAAATTGTTATAGTTTAAACAATTCTCTAAAGAGAGCAAACTCTACTGAAGTAAGAGCCAGGATGAGAAATGCAAACATCCATCCCCATCCCCTGCACTTCTCACAGGGGACTTGCCCAAAGCCACCAACTGAATCCTTATAATTGTCCCAAAACAACCTGTGCCTTGCTCGTATTTGGAGATGCTATAATTATCCTGAGGACATCTGTTCCTCCAAGGATCACAGCCCAGATCAGGAACTTGGGATGATTTGGATGTCACTTTGCAAGATTTCCCACATGGAACTTCAAATCACGTGGATGTCTGTGTGTGTCTTGGAAGTTTTGGGGACAAAAAAATGCAGCAGGTCAAAACAATCCTTGAAATTGTAACAATGAACCAGCCCTAAGAGCATTCATTGCAAACCTTCAGAGCCCTGCATTGCTGCAAACTGGGCTGCTGCCTCTCTGAAAAGATGGAAATAATGGAAAGCAGAACTAGAGACTGAAAAAGTGTGATTTTATTGAAGTATTGATCCATGCTCCTGCCAATGGGGTGTCCTTTACAGGGCCAGGAGTTGGATTTCAGCAATCCTTGGGGGTTCCTTCCAGCTCAGGATGTTCTGTGGTTCTATGGCTCTGTTTTGTCTTTATTAACACTTACCTATTGCTGTTTATGAGCATGACAAGTGAATGAGTTTATTCCACTTCTCTCCTGCTCCTGGCTGTGAGGATTTGACTTCAGCCTTGTTTCTTTCCCACAATTTCATATAATCCCATTGCTCATTGTTCAAAAAAAAGGGGAAAAAAAAACCAAACAAAACCCCCAAACCTTTTAATACAGCTTCTCTTTCTCTTCAATATTTACATTCTTCAAATATTTGTTGACCACTCCATTTTGTTTACCCTTCAAGTTTGTTTTCACAAACCAGCCTCATGAGTGCTGTGATGTTTTTGTTGCTTTCCTTTGAACTCATTGCTCTGCAAGAAAATCTCTCTGCTTGTTTGCCACCCTTCTAACATGTTCCTGGTTGGGATTAACTGATCATACAGAGCAAATATTTCATCATTCCATGAGGTGTGATTGATCAGCTCCGAGTCACATCAGTCCTGCCTGCTCTATATCATATCAGGAACATTTTTCATTTGCTTTTTCCTATTCCCCTGTCCATCTGTGGATTTAGAAAACAATTTATTGCTTTCTAAATTCTTTAAATTGCTGGCTATGGCTTTGTTTCCTCTGTTGCACCTGCCTGGAGCAGGTACAAACCCAAGGACAGCAGCAGGGTTGTGTCCCTGCTTTTCTCAGGCGAGAACCAGGCACAGCCTCTTGTTTATTTTTCCCCAGACAGGTTTTTTAAGTGTGTTTATATACACTTTCAAGATGAATCACATTGTTACCTTCTGCATTGTAGAACCTCTGTGCAGAAGATGGCCTTTCCCAGAGCTTGTATTTGGAAATGCCCGAGTGTTGAAGGCAAATATTTCTATTTATTCTAAATATTTCCTGTTGCTGCCTGCTGTTCTAGCGGGGAAATCGATGGTTTGTGTTGCCTGATAAGCTTCAGGAGGGTGTGCAGCCCCTCGGGGTGAAAAGCCAGAGCTTTGTGGGAGCCAGGAAATGGAATTTGGAGGTAATTGGGATGTTTATGTCCGCGCTGGCTGCTCTGCTCCCTTGTCGTCACGGAAGCGCTCCCTGGTGGTTTGCAGGGCGGGGAGCTCGGGGTGTTTAACAAAGCCCTGCCCGGGTGCCGGGGCCGTGCAGCAGCGCCGAGTATTTAACGCGGCTCTGCCGGGCGGCCGGGGACGCTGCTCCAGGGCGGCACAGCAGATGGGTAAGGGCAGGAGAAGAGCAGAAATGCCGGAATTTCCCCTCGGTGGCGGCAGCCAGGAGCCGCCAGGGTTAATGGGTGATGCGGGACATCCTTAAAGCCGCAGCGGGAGCTTTCCTGCCCAGTGGGCAGCTCGGATGCCGGAGCCGGGCAGCTGCAGAGGCGGCTTTGTTCCAGCCATGCCAAGCTGTTATCAGAGCTCTTATCTTTCTGTCAGCTCCTCTGGCTGCCCAGAAATGCCCCGGAGCAGCAGCAGCTCCAGGCTGGCTCCTTGGGGTCCCCCCGGCAGAAGCCCGGGCTGCAGAGGAGCCGGGAGGAGCCTCCCGGGAGGGGCGATGCGCTGGCAGGTGCCCCTGGAATCCTTCAGTTCTCGTTTTACATCGCCCAGGCAGGCGGGGAATCCTTCCTTTGTGTGTGTGTGTGTGTGTGTGTGTGTGTGTGTGTGTGTGTGTGTGCTGCGAGGTCAGGCGGCTCCTCGGGAAAAAGGATGGGATGGGATGGAGATGCAGCAGGATGGGGGAATCTCAGTCGAGTGGAAGGGATGTGGGGGGAAGAATTAAGGTGGAGAAATATTCTGCTGTCATAGAGCAGGGGCTGCACTGGCAGCTCTGTAGTGGTTTTGGTGAGTTTTGGGGTGAGCCCAGCACATGCAGGAATCTGGAAGAAGAGGCCAAGCACAATTAAAGAGGTCAGTGGGAGCAGGGATGAATCCAGTTGGATTGGGATTGGAAATCAGAGGTGGCACAGGGCAAATGTGAAGGTAGAGCCTGGGGCAGTGCCTTGTAGAGAGCTGCAGGAGGCTGGGATGTGTTTGGATAAAGGGATTGGAATGGAGAAGCTAGAACAGCCATAACAGAATAACACAAATGCGGAGGCACACGCTGCACCAGCCAGTGCTGGAGAAAGAGATTGGACCGTGGGCTGTTTTAGGACAATTAGGACAATTTCCCTTCTCTCTGTGAATGAGCTGTGAGCTATTCCAGCTCAGTGCAGCAGGGAAAGGGAGCAGAGGGTGGGTGCTGGATGGGGCCTGTCTGTACCAGGAGGCTGCTGCAGCCCAGCCCCTGGCACAGCTCCGTTGGTGTTCATTCTGCTCTCCCCAATGGCAGCTATTGAAGCTTTAGCCAGATGGCAGGGAACTCTCCCTTTGTGCTGAGCCTGCAGAGGAGCAGCACAACTGAGGGTTGCTGCTCAGTTCCTGGGAGCAGAGAGGGGCTGGCTGTCTCATGTTCCCAGTGGCATCCCAAGAACTCTTGTTTGAGTTTGAGGTGAAATTTTGGTCCTTTCTGGCTGCCCCTGCAGTGTCACTGGAAGTGCAGTGGCATAACATTCAACTCTGTCCTGAGGGAAGAAAAGAAGAATAAATAATGGAGGCACTGCTGTGATGATCTGTAATTAGCGTGACCTCCTGTTTCTGTTATTTTGCTTTGTGTGTAGGGCAGCCTTCCCTGGTCAACCTGTTTTGCTTTTCCCTTCATCCTCCCTGAACCTGGGAGCTGATCCTGCTGAGATGCACTCAGGCCTGTGTCTGCCTGATCTCCCCAGCCCTCAGCACGCTGCTAAAACCCCAATAAATGCACTTTTATTAGTGCTCCATCTCAGAGACATCTGTTGGCATTATTGATGTGCTTATTCATCTTCATTTTCGAGCACACTGACTGCTGGATCCATTATCTGTCAGTGCAGAGCAAGGGCTTTGGGGGTGAAATATGCAGGGGAACAGAACATGCAATGGCTCCACAGGAAAAAACAGATGGGTTTAGTGCCAAGCAGAGGCTGACAAGGAACTTAAGGTGTGTGAGTGTGTTAGTAATACTTGGTTAGAAGTTCCAGACAGGGGATTTGTGGGTGGGCAGCTCAGCCAGCCTTTCCCACGGCATCATTGCAAACTTCCAGGTGGAATCTGCTGCCTGTCCTTGGTGCTGTGTGCTCTCCATTTATCCTGACATTTATCCTGACACTTACCCTGCAGTGCCTATCCACGTTGGGATGGGATTCTCTTGGTCTCAACCTCCAGGGAAAAGCTGGTTCACTCTGTGTGACTGTTCCTCCTCATTTTCAGGGATCACATCGATTTAAAGAAGCCAGAACTGCATTAAACATCCTCATGGACATCCCTGTTTGTGAACTGATGGCTGTGGTTCCCTCAGGGATTTTGGGGCTGATGAGGGAGCTGTCTAGACAGATTCTGGCCGTGCTTGTCCTGGCTGTGGAGGCTCCAGCTCTCATTCCAGCACTTGTTGGTGCTGAGGCTCCCACAGCCTCTTCCCCTCCCATCCAGCCCTGCACCTCTCCTGCTCCTGCTCTCACCGTGCTGATTGTCTGAGCTGCTGTTGGGGACTGCAGGTAGGGCTGAGGTGGGACCTGCTGCTGCTGAATGTCTGTAATTCTGTGTGGCTCCTCTTGTGCAATTAAGGAGAGCTAATTAGCTCCTTTTAGTGCAGTCTCCTTGCAGAGGTAGCTGACCTCTTGTTAATCCTGGATTAAGTTCTTACTAAGAACTGGCTCTTTGTGTGTCCCAGTTAAGATGTTGACACTTTGTTCTCTCTCTCTCCTTGTTCTCCTCCTCCCCCTCTTCCTCCCCATGCCTGTGAGCACATGATTCCCTGCCTCCTCCAGCCCCCACTGCTGGAGGAATCCATGGACTCTGTGAAAATGCCACTGCCAGCTCAGAAAGAGTTTTGCTTGGTCTGGCACCTGTCTAGGAGCCCGTGTTGCACAAGGGAAAAGGGAGATTGCTTCTTATTGCTTGGCAGAGTGGGAATCCTGTGTGGTTTGAGGAGCAGCACCCATGGGCTGAGCAGGAGTTGTCAAACAGGACCAATATTCCAGGGAGAACTCGCCCTGTCCTGTGCTGCGCGGTCAGGAGCCCGCCCATTCATTCCTGGAAAGGGTGAACAGCAGAAAAACAGCTGTGGAACGAGCAAAAAGCAAATTCAACACGTGCAAAATGCAAATTAGCACCCAGTTAGCCACTAGTGCTAATCCTGCTTGCACATCTTGAGGTTGTAGCACTGAGTTTTCCCTCAGGACGAGGTTTCACGTTTCTGATGAGTCTTTTTCAAAGACAAGGCTGGAAACACAATGAAAGTGTGTCCCTCTGGTTCTGTTCTGAGCTCAGCTGACAAGCAGAGATGTTGGGGAGCAGCTGCCCCAGTGGCTTTGAGTTTTCAAACCAGATCATAATAAAGGTGGGCAAATAATTATGGGGGGAAATGAGAAACGCTAGGTGTTCACCGATCCAGATGCTCCATTGTCTGTTCTGCAGACAGACTTTTAAAGGCTTCTTTTTGTTCTGCAGCCTGGTGTGGCTTACAGGGAGGGTAGGATTGCTCAGGGAGCCTGGAGAGCTGATCCCAGCCCCAGCTGATGCTCTGCAGGCCTGGACATCCAGGCCCTGCTCTGTGTCCCACGGATCTGTCATCAGCCCCGGGCTTTAATTACTCGGACAGTGCCTCGTTTCCTCGGGGCTGGGAGATGCAATATGCATGAGGATAAGCTGCCTGCTTGTGTTACAGGCAGCCCTGCAGCCCTGCAGGGGCAGTTTGGGGAAGGAGAAGGTGCTGCCTGCACATTGAAGAGCCTGGCACAAGCGTGCCCAAAATTGGAGTCACCAGATGTGACTCTGGTCCTCCTGCAGGGCTTGGCAGAGCTCTGGTGCCCAGGCTGAGGTGTGTGACCTCGTGCTCAGCAGGCAGACACTCACTTTGTCCTTCACACATGAAATAAAGCCCTTGTCTTGAGCCTTGAACAGGCAGGTGCAAGCAAACCCAACTGACATTAAATGCATTCTTGCAGCTCTTGAACAAGACAGGAACTTGCAGCTCTATGTCCAGAAGAGCTTCCTTAAAGGCCCCTGAAGATCCTCTCTCGGTGCAGCATTATCTAACTTTATCACCATGAAACGAGCTGTCAGTGCCAGGGATGGTGCTGCAGAAATGTAAAAACTGTTTGTCCTTCCAAGAGTTTTGGGTGAAACTTTGCAGATCTGAGGAGGTTTGTAAAGCTTTTGTGGTGCTGTGTGGTTTTTCCAAATTCCCCATAACTTTGCCCTTTGCACACCACACCAGATAAGCCTAAGAAGCTTTTCTCTAAGTAAATCTTGCATTTCTACTCCTGCTCTTGCTGTGCTTTTGGAAGCAGGACTTTTGTTTGATTCATTTTCTCTCCTGACAGTCTGAAGGGTGGGTTAAACTTAACCTCATGTCTTATCCTGCCACTCCATGAACTTCTTTGAGCCTTTATGTGCTCCAGATCTGAAGTAGCCATTATATTGAATTTATCACAGCATTTGGGTCAGTGTAACTCATGTGACTATTGAAAAATAGTATCTGTTCAAACCATAATAATCATCCAGACTAAATGTATCAAAATTTGTGGAGGATAAGAATGATGTTTTAACTATTTTCTCGCTTTCTGGAAGAGAAAAAAAAAAACAACACTGAAATATCCATAGGCTGTAAAACAAAATGAAACCATTCAGATATCTCCTTCCAAGTCCTGTTGAATGCAAAGTGTGAGGCTTGAATGGATTCTGGTTCGAGGTACAGAACAGTGTTTGGGAGAACACAAACCCTTGCATAATAATGTTTGCCACAGATGGGTAATTGAGCCTTGAATTAGTTACAGTGGTTAGTTTTGTTTGCTTCCCAAAATGGGTTTCTCTTGTCTAGTCAGGATTCATCCAGCTTCAGCTTTCAGCACTTCCAGCTGGTACCCAGTGGGCTCAAACCTGGATTCCAGGTGAGCATTTAAATCTTGCCATTCCTTGGCCTCCAGGCTGTGCTGGAAGGATTCAGTGCTGCTTCCTTTGGAGCTGGTTTCTCTTCTCTGAGTTTATCCCGATTATTCACTCACTGAACCTGGATACAATCCTAGGCATGGTGCTTCACACCATCCTTGGTTTTGCCTTGGGCACGGGGAGTGGGGAAATTTGAATGTAGAATGTCATTTCCTTGAAATAAATTTCTAATTCTCCAGCCAGCAAACTTTGGGAAGCATTTGAAACAACAGAATTGACATCAGGCTGATGGATGCAGTGAATTTATTTAAACAGTGACACACAAACTGTGAATTCATGTGCACCTGGGTAATCTCTGAGTGACATGAAGGTGGTGGTACTGCTGCATCCAGGCAAAGGTGGTGTTTTCAGTTTCAAATCCTGTATGGTGGTGGGGTTTTCAGTTTAAAATCCTGTATGGTGGTGGTGTTTTCAGTTTCAAATCCTGTATGGTGATGGTGTTTTCAGTTTCAAATCCTGTATGGTGGTGGGGTTTTCAGTTTCAAATCCTGTATGGGGGTGGGGTTTTCAGTTTGAAATCCTGTTTTAATCAGCCTTTGAATCGCACTGGTGTGAGCCTGCTGGAGCACCTCCTGCTCCCACTGATTCTGATTGCAGTGACATGATGGATAATCAGCATTTTGGGAAGATGTTCTTCTGGGAATTAGCACTCAAAGCTGGGATTGATTGTAAAGAGAAGAGAAAATGCTCAGCCCTGAGTATGGAAGGGGCAAAATGCAGCAAAAGCAGGGGAAGGGCAGAGAGATCAGTATTCACAGCATCCAAGGAACTCTCCTTGTGCTGTCAGTGGGGAGCAGTGTGGCCCTGAGGGGGTCACTCACAGCATCCTGAGCCAAATAATTCAGTGTAATTCCACATGTGGACACTTGTGCTCAAGTCAGGGGTGTTAGTACAGCTCCAGTTCAGTTTTACACACTGAACACACCAGGCCTGATTTCATAGACTGGGAGGCAAAGTGCAAGCTGGGTGATTGTTTTGCTCTCTTATAATCCTTCATCCTAATTTTTATTGTACTAAGAGGAACCTCTTATCTCTTATTTATTGTACTGAGAGGGACTGAAGTCCACCTCCTTATTCTGGAATAAAGATGTCCCCAAGGAGGTTTGGAGGGATACAGCCTCCTCAAAAGAAACAGCAAGTGTTAATGCTGAAAATCTGTAAACTTTGCTTGCTAATGTTTCTTTAAAAATCCCAGGCTTGTTTACACATGGATAAGCATGGCAAAAAAAAAAAAAAAAAAAAAAGCCAAATTAGCTTCCCAGACGGAGCTGACTAAATTGAGTTGAGGTCACCTTAACTCTGAATGAGCGTTGTTTAATTCAACTCAGATAATCCACGCGGCCACTTAATTAGGGTTTAATTTTCCTGGCTGTTCTTGCTTACACGCTTTGAAACTTTCTCCCAGCAGCGCGTGTGATGCAGGGAGCACAAAACACAATGTTTCCAACCTGTCGGATTTGAACTCCTAGGGGTTGCTGAAGTCCTTGAAAAGCGTTTAGGGCTTTTTTTTGGGTTCCTCGGGGGAGATGCGAGCGGGGTGGGCAGGGGTGGACACATTATGTAAACACAGCTATTCCAACCTGTCGGATTTTAACTCTTAGGGTTGTTTAAATAAAGAAAAGTGCTTGGGGGTCTTTTTAGAGATGGAGATGCCAGCGGGGCGGGCAGGGGTGGGCGCGTTGTGTAAAGCGCTACTTAGGGATGAGAAACACAACTCTTGCAACCTGTCGGATTTTAACTCCTGGTGTTTAAATAATGAAACGCGCTTGGGGGTCTCTTTAGAGGCGGAGATGCGAGCGGGGCGGGCAGGGTTGGACACAACTTGTGAACACAACTATTCCAACCTGTCGGATTTTAACTCCTAGTGTTGTTTAAATAATGAAAAG
>WBND01001224.1:0-12722 GCA_013398595.1 Tychaedon coryphoeus | reverse complement strand
CTTGCCTACAGCCAGCAGCTCTAGGCCCACCCACACCCCCCAACTGCTGGAACCTTGTCCATGCTATAAACAGCATTTTCAGAGCCCTCTGAAGCCTCCATCTCTTCATCCAGCTCTCACACTCCTGAAGGTTCTCCTGATTCAGAGTTCTTTGCCTGGGTGAGGCTCGAGCACAGCTCTGAGTCTGCAGCTTTCTGTAGCCAAGGTCCTGCTCCTTGGGAGGCCCAGTGGTTTTGTGAAACACCCTGAAAATCAGCTGCAATTACTTTTTATCACCTGGATCATGAAGGGGCATGAAATAAATAAAGTTTCCTCAGTGCATTTCCCCCATCCAAGCCCTCTGAGATCAGTTCAAATTGCACAGAATCAATTTTCCAACCCTCTGCCCATTCTTTCCATGGCTGCAATGCTATCACTTGCCCAGGGTAGCTGATATTTTTCCCAGGAAGGTTTTGTGTCTTTGGACTGTATTAGAAGCAGCCTTGTCTTTGCTGTGCAGTAAAGAGGGTTCCAGGTTTGGCTGTAGGTTTTTGTGTGAGCAGTGGGACCTGGTAAAACACACACATGGAGCCTGGGCTACCAACAAACCTTTGATTCCAACCCTGCTATCAGTGATGTGTTAGCTGTCAGGAGCACTTGTGTTTGCCCAGAGTTTTGAAGGGAGATGTTTCAGCATGAATAATTTCACAGAACTCTGATCGAGAGTATAAAATGAATTGTTAGATTTTATTTATTGCTGGATTGTGTCACAGACAAGAAATCTTCAGCCCCCTCCCCTTTGTGGCCACTCAGCAGAGGGAACAGGACTCAGTGGCCCACATTCTGATCTCTCACCAGTATGGGGGCAGCCTGGGAGTTCAGAAGAGGGGGGAAAAGGGTTTTTCAAGCTGAATCACTGGCGTTCTGAGGTTGCCCTTGAGGTCAGCCTGGCTTCCTGTGCACACAGTGCCCTACAAACCCGTCCCAGGGCTGGGTGACTCCCCCAGCACGGGGCTGCCAGCTCTGTGCTCCCAGAGGGAATGGGATGGAGGCAGGCAGGATGCAGGGCACGCTGTGCTGGGGGCACGCTGGGGATGCTCTCAGGGAAACGGGCTCCTTGGGAAGGGGGAACCTCCCAGAGGAGCTGCCTCACCCTGGCCCTCAAACGCTGTGAATTAAGGTCATGGAGTGAGGTTTTTACCAGCATAGTGACACTAAAGCTTAACTTTTAACTCCTGGTGCTTTCCACAAGGAAGAGGGGGTCCAGTGCTCTCTGTTGGGTGTGTGGGTTTTCCTTCTCTAGATCTGTGAGGTAATTTTTCTTCTTTCCCTAATTTCTCTCTTTTCATTCCTGCATGCTTTCTCTCCGATTAAGTCACACAAGCGCCTCTCCAAAGTAAGCCTTCTTTTTTCTCTCCTGTCCCCCACTGTAGAGCTATCCCATCACTCAGGAGCCCTCCCCGTGGTGCTGAGTGCTGAGCCAGGCAGGCATTCTCCTGCTGTGGCTGTGAGAATGTCAGCAGGAGCTCAGCCCCTGCCTGTAGCTGAAGCTGGCTTCACTGACATCACTGGGATCTTGCTGATATTTGCTCACACAGACTGGGAGCTGGCCTGTTCATCACCCCCCTCAGCTGCTCCCAAATCATTTCAGCTTTAAGTTCTGCTTCCCCCTCTCCCTTGAAGTGAGCTGCTGTCTTTACCAGGGAGAAATTCTCTGGAGTTGAGCAGAACCATGATCCCTTCTCTTTCCTGTCTTCTTCCTCCATGATTTCAGACACAAGAGTTGTTCTCCATGACTTCTTCCCTGCTTTTCATGATGAATAGCATTTTTGTGGCCAGTGATCTCAGCTTACTGCCCTTGCACGCTCTCCTGTGTGATGTAAATATCAAAGATCAGTGATTTCAAATGGACCCAGCTTGAACCTGGTAGAACAGACCTGTCCCAAATGAATTGTGAGAATTCATGGGCTCGCTCTGAGAGGTGATAAGTGGAAGAATCCTCTGTGGGTGCTTGAATTGGAGATAAGATCATTTGGGATTTGATCTCACACCTCTGTGCTACCCTCAGAAGGGTGGAAAATTCAGAAACACAGGTGGGATGTTGTTGGAGAAAGTGCCAGGCTGTTGGCATTTCCACCTAATGAAAGCAGAATGGCTTGGATGGCTTCACAAAAATCCACCAAATCCTTGTCTTGGCCTTTGCCCAGTGGATGCCTCGGGTTTCCTTCTAGGCAAGTTCTCAGAGAGCAAAGCTGGCTCACTGTCTTCCCCTGGGCATGGTCCCTGTGACCAGCCTGACCTTGCATGGTTTGCTGGTGTCTGCTGGAAGCTTCTTGACGTCTTTTTTTTAGACAGATTGTCTTGTGCTTGGTATCTGTAGCTGGGATAACTGCAGAGGAGCACTGTGGGACTAAAGTCTCAAGGTGAGGTGTGAAAGAAGTGCTGTGGAAGGTCTGGAGTAGCAGAGTCCTGACAGGATTGCTGGTGAGTAGAGGGGGCCAGGACAGGCTGTGTGAGCTGCAGGTGCAGAGGGTTTGAGGAGAGGGATTGGTGGGAAGAAGCCTGGAGCAGAGGGATGTCTGTGTAAAATGTGTGTGCAGGGCTGCTGGGAGGTGCCTGCAGCCAGCCCCTGCTTCTCTGGGAGGGAAAAACCCAACCACTGTGAGAAACTGGGGCTCAGATGAGTTCAGAGGGAAGGGGATCCCAGGCAGGACCCCCTGTCAGAGCCTCACACAGAATATTCTGGTTGGACCCACGAGGATCATCGAGTATACAGCCTGGAGCTCTGTTCTGTGCTCCACACACTCCTTCTGGCACAAATGGAGAATTTTCAGGCATTAAACCCCACACAGATAATTCTGTTGTCTGCTCATACAGGGAGAGGTCAGGAACAAAAAAACCTCCAGGGCAACGATTTTAAACTCTCCTTTCTCAGCCTCTTCTCCTCTCCCCACCCATCTCCTGCAGGAAGAGTAATTTGGTTTCCCAACCTGGCTAATGAGGTGGAACAGCTCGAGCCCATGAGTTTGCTGCTGTGTTGGTGCAATCGCTGACAGATCTGCTTGAGTTCCCTGCCCTCTTTTGTCTGTGCTGTTCTGTCGTGCTGCAGCTCTGCCGTCAGAGGGAGTGCTCCACCAGGAGTTTTTAAGCACTGGAATTGCATCCCGAGGGAATTTCCCGGAGCTCTCTTTGCCACCCTGACCCCACCACTGTGCCAAGGTCTGAATCAGCCTTAGGCTTTTATGGGGCATCTTTCCAAATTCAGGAAAAACCCATCTCTTTGCTAGTAGCCAATGATGAAATATATATTTTTAACTATTTTCCTCTTGCCCGATGATAAAAGTGGTTTCCTTCAGATTTTTCCCAAAGCCTGTAGCTAATGGTGAATGCTGAGGATTAATATTAAGTTAGGGGCAAAATATGAATGTTGGTGCAGGTCCTGGGGGGTGTGGAACAGTTTAGGTTGGGAGGGATCTCAGGAGATTCTCACCCAAGCCCCTGCTCAAAGCAGGGTTAAATCACCTTGGTCTAAACCCTTGTCCAGCCACATTTTGCAGCCCTGCAAGGCTGGAGGTGCCACAGCCAGGCCAGGCCCCTGCTCCAGTGCTTAACCACTCTTGTGAACAGGCTTTGTCCTCTTCTCCAAGTAGAATTTCCCCTGCTGCAGCTCGTGACTGTTGCACCTTGTCCTTCCAGTGTGCCCCCATGGGAAGAGTTTGGCTGTGTCCCCTCATTCACCCCTCCCTCTGGGTGGGACAAACCCCCTTTAGGGAGTAGGTAATGAAATTCTGATTGTTTGGGGCTGGGGAATAAATTCCATCAGTTTCCTGGGGTTTTGGCCATTTAGAAGCAGCACAGTTTTTGCAAGTGCACGGATCAGGAGAGAGGGCTCTGGAACCTGTCCCGAGCTCTGGTTCTGTGCCCCTGTGTGTGCCCCAGGTGTGGAAGGGATTTAGGGATGCTCCTGGAGCTCTGTGGAATGCCACTCACCTGGCCAAAGGTTTCTGTGCCCCTGGGAGCCGCAGGGAGTGAGTGGTGATGCTGCTGCCAGTGATGCTGAGGGGTAGAAGCTCAGTTTGGGTGGAGTTCTCAGGGTGGAGCTCTGTGTGACCCGAGTGCCCTGCAGGGCTGTGACCTTCCCTAGCAGTGCACACAGATGGGAGGCACTAAACCACGGCTATTTAGAGACAACAATTAAAGGCTTAGAGAAAATATTCCATTTTTCACATTCCTCCAAAGCTCTTCCTGGTTACAGCCCCCTTGTAACCACGAGCTCTGCTCTGTGCTCCTATAGCATCATCTCTGCAAACCAGTCCCATCTTCTCCCTGTCTGTGTGCAGCCCCCTCCTTCTGGTACTTATTTATTTTCTCTTTTCAGTTCTAATGCTTTTGGTTTCTTTTTCCAGTATGACAGACTTAACCTGCTCAAAGTAAGAATATGTTTTTCCTTTTCCTTTCTTTTCCCCTCCCTCTCCATTTTACTGTCTCTTGATTTTCACAGTTCACATCTCCCTCTCAGTGAGTGGAAAAAAAAGTAGAGGAGAGATTTAAGGGCTGAGGTTGTTTGGATTTTGGACAAATCTGTTGAACTTGGTGGAAAAGATGAGGTTTGTGTGTTGGTATAATTAAGGATGTTGGTAAAATTACAGATGTCAGTGTAATTATGGATGTCAGTATAATTTTTTTTTGTGTGGAGAGCTTAAGGAAGAACCTGCAGAACTCCTTTATAAAGGACCCTTGATTCAGGGAAATTCAAATGTGAGGAGGGAAAAAAAAATAATTCCTGCAATAAATGCAGCAGAGGGGGCTGAAATCCTGCTGGGCTGTGCTGACAGCACAGCATGGGCACCCTGATTGAGCAGGCACAGTGACAGCAGTGCCTCTCTCGTGTCTGTGCCAATTCTAGTTTGATTATGAGGGGTTTTTTTGCCCAGGAATTTCTGAGCTACGCCTTTTGCTCATTAAGGCAGACAGATGGCAAAACAAATCTGCAGGAAAATCACTCCATCTCAGGCCCTGTGCTCCTGAGGACAAGGTGCTGTGGGCACGGTTCAGATTAATTACCCTGCTGCTTTTTTTAGTGTAGACTGGGTTGCATAAGGCTTTTTTCCACGTCCTACTTGCAGAGAGGGATGACTTCAACCAGATCCTTTATGAATGGATCAGGTATAGCCAAGTATGGAAAGGAGTGGGAAGAAAGAGGAAATTCCTGTGGTTGGAGGAATGAGTGTGAGATACGAGCCATACTCTGTTCAGTCCCTCAGCTCATCTCCTTCCCCCAGGATTTGGGGGTGAAAAAGGGGTGTTCCTCTTTTTAATAAATTTTTGTGTTTTAGCCTGTGTGCTGTATTACTGTGAGGCTTTTCATGAGAGGCTGGGAGCTCTGCAATGGATCCAGAAATGCTGGCTCCAGGAGTGGGATCCAGTGAGGTTTTGTGGCTGGAGTGGGACACAGGGAGCTTGGAGCAGGAGGATCCAGGGGTGGGAACAGAGCAGCCCCTGTGTCCTCACAGAAATCTCTGGTGCAATCTGACCTCATGGACACTTCTCCTCCTTTCCTGTGGCAGCACAGCCTGTGTGTTCTTGGTGGGCAGCCAGTTTCTGTGGCCCTGTGAATATTCCAGGGAATTCCCAGTGAAACTCCTGCAGCCTCTGTGGCCAGGCACAGCACAGAATGTTTCCCTTCCCATTCCAAACTGGCTGCAAAGCCTGGAAAATTCTCCAAGGTCAGAAGCAAGATGGCTTCAGAGGAGGAAAGGCAGTGAAATATTGCTGCTGTCCTTGTGTGTCATCCTCAGCTCCCACCAATGGAGGGGTTTGGGACAGAGGGACAGCACAGCTGGAGCTCCAGTGCCCCCAGGCTTCACTGCCCTAAAGCAAATCCCCCAAAAATGGGGATTCCTGAGTACCCTGGCAGCTCTGCCCAGTGTCCTGTGTGTGAGAGCCAGCCTGGTGCAGTGGGGAGCTCATTTCTTCCTCTCCCTGTGCAGATAAATCTCACCTCCAGCTGAAAATTGCCAAGTGTGACTTTCCAAGCTGAGCCAGCTCTTTTGTGTGCTCCAGTGTGACGTGTGGCCTGTCCTCTCCAACCATCTGAAATGCCATGATAAGGACGAAAAAAAAATAAAAAACAATCACATGTGCAGATGATGCAAAGCACTGTGCACTGAAATGCTGAAAAAAAAAAATCCCAAGCCTTTTTTTTTTTCCTTGCTTAGCTTCTCCTGGGGATTTTTTACACTTTTCCTGGCTCTGTGTGTGTGTGTGTCTCCCTTTTAAAATTCAGAATACCCTTGGAACATTTGCCTTCTGTGAGCAAAGCTGTGTCCCTGCCCTTAGCAGTGCTTTAAGGGCTGTGCAGGGCAATGTGAGTTGGAAGAATGAAGCCCCTAAAGAGGTGGCTGGCAGTGATGGTGATGATGATGGTGATGATGATGATGGTGATGATGAGCTCCTCTGTTGCTGGCTGGCACTGCTGGTCTGCAGACAAGGTGGCAGCATGTCTGTGTGTGTGTGCATGTGGACATGCACACCTTGGCCTGAACTGTTTCCTGTTCCAGGCTCCTGCTGCTGGATTTGTCCCTTGCTCCTGTAACTGGGGATAGCTGTGTTAGACCACTCTGTGGAATCCATTGAAATCTCCTGTTTAATCCCACTTTCACTTCACTAATGATCCAAACCAGACTGGACCTGCTTTCTCTGTCCCTCTTTCTTTTTGATCCTAAGATCTCTGTGCTAACTAATGCTTCTCTTTTATTTTGTCCTTACAGAAAAGCCAGAGTTGGTATAATGTAAGTACTCCTGTTTCTCTTGTCCCTGGGTGGCTGTGGGCTGGGTGGGGGGAAGGTGCAAAGGGGCTTTGCAGTGGCACTGGGGCACTCTGACCATTTCCAGCAGGAGGAGGAGGAGGAGGAAATGGCTCAGCACTGGCAAAGGAGGGCTGACATGCTGAGCAGAGGGATGCCAGGGACAGAGAGCAGAGGCTTTGTCCTTTTGGTCACTGTGGTGGTGCTGCCAACATCCTGCACCTCTGGTTCTCACAGGGGGGCTGGGATGTGGTGACACTGGTGACACTGGTGACAAACAGAGCTGCCACCCTGCAAACCCTTTGCATCTCTCAGGGCGGTGTGGGGGCAGTAGAGGAATTATTTTCTGCGACCCCAGAGAAACACCAACCACCCTTTGCTTCTGCCTTGGTGTTCTTTCTGCTCCCTGCTGCAGGCACAGAGCTGTGTCACCTCTGCACGCCCAGGGCCACCCTGCAGGCTCTGAAGCAGCCATAGGCAAATGCAGCAGCCCCCCACAGCCAGGCACAATTCCTGCCCTCCTGCCAGACCAGAGTGGGCAGCAGGGTGTGTGGCTGTGGCTGAAACAGTGGGGCCAGCTGTGGCAGGGGGCAGAGGGGGGTAGGAGCAGCTGGGTGTGAGCAGCATCGGGTGTAGCACGGGCAGGAAGAGATGTGGGACAGGCAGTGCCTTTAAGAACAAAATACAAACCAAGGTGGGCCAAAGATAAGGACTGTGAGCAGATGTCCCAGCCTGACCTGGCTGCTGCCAAGCCCTGGCTCTGTCACCAGGCTAGAGGTGACTTTTTGGCTCTCACTGCTTCTGCCTGTAGCTGCTGAGCTCCATTCCCTGCTGCATGATGCTCTGCTGTGCTCTGCTTCTGTGGGTCTCTTGTGTTTTCATGTCCTCTCTATCTTATCTTTCTGTTCTCTTGTTTTTCCTCCATATATTTTCAGCATGAGAGACAGTACATCCGGAGAGTAAGCACTGGCTGCATTTTTTTGTGGTTCTCCCCACCCCACCCCATTATTTTCCTTTGTAAACAAAACAAAACAAACCCATTTTCTAGTTAGCAGGGACACTCTGGCCAGATAAAAGCAGCAGTGTGAGAATATGGAAGAGCCACAGACTCCAGGAAGTCAGTCAGTCCTACTTGGCAGTGTAATTTCCATTAAAAATTTGCTAATGCATCCCCCTGATTGAGTTTCCCTTCTTTGCCAGCTCCTTCCAGGCAGGATTTTTCTGCCATTTGGACCATTCTGATTCCTCCATTCCTCTCCCCTCTAAGAGCATCTCTAGAAATGAATCTGTGGAATCTTGCCCCTTCGTGAAACCTCACAATTTCCTTTGCTCACTTTCCCCCTCTCTCATTTTACACAAACCCCAGCGTGCCCAGAGCAAACTCCCTCCACGTTCTGTGTGCCAGCTCAGCAGCCCTGGGTGCCAGGCACTGTGCAAACCCAACCCAAAAAGTGATTCCTGCCTCAAAGATCTGCAGGGCATCACCAGCTTTCTTCACTTTTCTGCTGCTTTTAACTGGTCTTTTTGTCTCTGGAGCACTGCATTCCTCTTTGCCAGTTGGAACAACCTTTCCTTTCCCCTCTCCTGGATTCCTTTTTCTCTGTTGTTTTTTTTTTTTTTGGTTTGTTTTTTTTTTCCTTTTTTTTCCTGCCTTGTGTGTTCTCCTTTTGATCCCACCAGTGCTTTTTTGGGATTGCCATCCCTGTCCTGTGGAGAAGTGGGAGGAAAGGGGTGAAGTGGGGTCATGGATTGGTTTGGCACATCTGCCCCTGGCTGGCTGTGCTTTCTCTGCTTGGCTTTGCAGAGGACAAATGCAAACTGGTGCAGGAGCACTGTGAGACTGGGAAGAGAACCCCAGTTTGGGAATAAATGCACTCAGGCTTTTGGGGTTTGCTGTGTGTTCTTGTCCTTGTGGTGGAAGAGCAGAAGGTCAATGGAAAGGAAAAGTCCCTCAGGTGCTTCTCGTGCTTTTAGTGAGGAATTGGAGACTTTGGTTTAGAAATATTGTGGATTTTAAGAGAAAAAAATCTGTTGGTCACTTGTGGTTTAACCATCAGTTGTGTTTGCTTTGAACTGTGTGTCTGCATGGTGAACTATTGTCAATTAATTCTTTTAAAATAATATATAAAAATAGACCTCAGACCTTAAAACTGAACTTCCTTCGTAGCTTTGTTTGCTGGAACAGAGATGTGCCTTGCTCTGTACCCCTGAGGTGCTCAGGGAGGTGGGAAATTTGTGTTTTGTTTCCCTGAGGACACCAAGGAGGAGCTGCTCTGTCTGGGGTGTCAGGAGCTCCACACTTGGGAGAAGCATTTGTCACCCAGCAGATGTCATCCAAGTGAGAGACAAATGGAGATGTTTTGCTGCCAGGGATAAAATCTCTCTCCTCTCTCCTTTTCTCTGGGTTTTGGGCAAGGGCCCCCATTTCTGAGCATGGACAGCTCTCATTTCTGTGTCACCACTGAGGCCTGGCAAATCTGCCTCATTCTGCCTCACTTGGGATGTGAATCCTTCCACTCCCCTATTCCTCAGTCAGGGTGTGTGTCTCAATATCCTGCAGCATTTCTGCTGCTCTGTAGCAAGGCTTGCCTCTTAAACTCAGCACCAGGCATCAGGAGAAGCCAGAGGATGCTCTGGAAATGAGAATGAATAAGTTGATCTTGAAAAGTTAAAGAAAACACAGCTGACAGCAGGGAAGAGGTGAGATTTAAATCCATGAGGTTTTCACTTTAGCATTTACATCCCAAGGTCTGCCTTGCTCTGTATTCCTTTATTTTTATCTACCACACCCCTGAATATTTTTCTTCTTCCTGTAACTGACCTGAGCAGGAAAAAAGACACCAATTGTCTCTTTCAGGTGTTCCTAAAGATTAGAAATATTTTCTGTCCCAGTCAGTCTGGGCAGATCAATAGGAGCCCACTTGTGTTTGGGAGAGCAAAGTCTGCACTGAGGATTGCAGGGAGTGGGACAGGAGCCCTGCTCCTGCAGCTCTGCAAACAAATCTGTGCACACTCAGCCTGCCAGGAGCTCAGAGGCTCAAAAACAAACCCAAAATACCAGTGGGGAGGGAAAGGGGAGAACCCAGAGTTTTCCTTTGGGAAAGGGCAGGGAAAGCTCCTGCAGGAGGAGCTGGCTGAGGCTCTGCTGTGGATTGTGGTGCTGCAAGGGGAGCTCTGAGCAGCTCTTGAGCTCCTCAAGAATAAGCAGACACCACAAGGCTGATAAGAAATCAGCCCTGGTCTCAGAGTGCTGTGCTTTTTCTTGTGGATACCACAGTGGAGAGGAAACTCAGCTGCTGGAAAGAGTAAAACATTCCCTCTAAAGGCAAAGGGGAATTGTGCCTCATTTTAGGGAGAACATCAGGAGCAGCTTTCCCAGGCTGAGCCTCCCTCAGCAGCAGCAATCAGGGGAGCAGAGTTTAATTCAAAAATCCAAGCCTGATGGGTGAGTGAGGTGTTGAAGAGCCCTTTTCTCTGTAAATCAGCACAATCATCTTTTAACTCCCAGTAACCATTTCCTCAATTTTTTCTGGATCAGAGTTAACTCCCTGCCTTTCAGGTACTTTTCATCCTGCCAGATTTTCCTTGATTTTCAGCATGTGGATTACCAACCTGGCTGAGTTGCTGGGTTGTAGACACTAAATTAGCAGTGAACTTTTGGTGCATACTCATGTGATGATGAACTCAGATCCATTTTCCAGCCCAAATGGCCAGTGATTACTTTGAAGCTCCTTCCTCTGTTTTTCATTCACTTTTAAAGGGGGAAAAGGATAAAGATGGAAAATCAGAGTGACCAGAATGGGTTTAGAGGAGGTGCTGTGGGACAGGTGGCCACTTTCTTCGCTGGTTTTTCCTTTCAGTGGAGTCTAAACTCTCCCACATGAGCAGGGAACATGTTCTGTTTATTCCAGAATAAATTTTCCAGAAGCAATGCAGATCCCAGAAGTCCATCAGCCATGAAAATTGGATGAGCTTTTCCTTCCCCCTCTCCTCTGTGCCTCCTGCCATCTCTGCTCCCTGTTTTCTGTGCTGTCCAAGGCTCAACATTCCCCAGGTTTTGTGTCCTGTCCCATCCCCCAGCAGTGTTTGTTTGAGGTTTCCCTGGGGGATTTGTGTGTGACAGGGAGATGCCACCACGGGGAGTGACCCTCGTGTCCCCATGTCCCTGAGCTGGGCAGTGCCATCCTGTCCTGTCTCTGTGTTTGCAGTGGAGTTAATGTTTGCTGCCTCCAGCTCCAGGTCAGCTCTTCCCATCACTGCTGGCACTCACCTCTGCAAAGGCAGGTGCCTGGGGGTGGCTTTTTTTATTTTTAATTCAATCCCATTTGGAGTTTCCAAGAGGGTCATTCAGGAAAGTGGCTGTAATGCCAATTCTTTGTCCTTCACAGGCTACAGAATGCCTTGTTTTTAATAATTCCTTCATCTTGGGCTGCAGATGGATGCACAGCTACAGGATGGAGAGACCTCTGTGCTCCCAGCAGCAGCAATGATTTTGGGGTGCAGCTGAGCAGACAGAGCTTGGCAGGGAGCAAATGCACCCCTGGCCTGCAGCAGTGCCTCTGCAGGGGCTGGGCTGGTTGCTTGGTGCTTTTTTGAGATCTGTGTGCCCAGTTCTGCAGGAACAAGGAGTTTATTTCAGTGCCCTGCTGTGGGCATTTACCTGGGCACTTCTACACCTGAGCAGGGGGATGGGGAGGCTGGGACTCAGGGCTGAGGGACACAGGGAATTCCAGCACCACAGCAGGAATGAGCAGGGAGCTCATTCCCTTCATTTCCAAAGGAATGAATCCTATTTTTGGGAGGGAGAAGAGTGGCCTCAGAGTTGCACCCAGGAGTGGAGCAGCCCCTCAGATTTCTGCCCCTGTGGTTCCTCCAACCACATCCTTTACTTTTATCTATCACACACCTGAATATTTTTCTTCTTCCTCTAACTGACCTGAGCATAAAGGACACCAATTGTCTCTTTCAGGTGCTCCTAAATATTAGAATACTAATTATTAGAATAGTAGAAATAGTATCAGAACACCAGAACTACTTGTCCCAGACCAGCAGGAGCCCACCTGTGTTTGGCAGAGCACACCCTGAGGGTTGCAGGGAGGGGACAGGGCCCCAGTGTCTCCTCACTCCTGCCTCCCCCAGCACACTCTGTGCAGCAACTTTCCATGACAGGAAACATCTGCTGGGAGCAGGGCTGGGTTACTGCAGGGCTGGGTTACTGCAGGGCTGGGTTACTGCAGGGCATTGGCCGCCAGAATTCCCCGGCATGTGCGAGTCATTTTGGGATGTTCCCCACCCGCCCCTTCCATGAGAAACACGGAGAGAGAAACACAGAGAGAGAAACAGAGAGAGGCTGAGAGCAGGGAGGGACTGCAGGCAGAGCCCAGAGCTCAGAATTTCTGCTTTGCTGCCTCCAGAGAGGGGCAAAGCCGAGCTGCAGCTCTTTGCCTGCCGCCGGGTCCTGGCAGCTGTGTGAGCTGGTGGGGCTGGCTCTGGCACTGCAGGTGCCCTGCCCAGCCCTGCCAGGCAATGCCCACTGCAGGAGAGCACAGAGGGTGCCTGCCAGCACAGCCACCCCCATGAGCCTCTCTGGGAAGATCCTCTGCAGGGCCAGTCCTGGCTCAGATGCTCAGGGGCTGCCCCAGGGCAGCTGGATGTGGGCAGAGAGCAGGGGAAGGCACCTGAGCCCTGCCCAGCTGCTGCAGCTAGCTCGACTTTGGACATAAACAAGGAGCAGGAGAGGCAGAGGTTGGACACGGGGAGCTGTGCCAGTGCTGGGGAAGGAGATGGATTCCCTGCTGGAGTGTGGCTCCCTCTGGGATCTTTTCCTGCACCAAGAGCTGCCATGGCTGCGCTGGGAGCTGGAGGGACTTGTGGACTTGTCTGGAGGAAATGCCAGCCCTGGATCTGATGGAATCCCAGCTGTGAGTGTCCCTGAAC
>WBND01001223.1:173030-188410 GCA_013398595.1 Tychaedon coryphoeus | reverse complement strand
CCTTCTCCTTCTCCTTCTCCTTCTCCTTCTCCTTCTCCTTCTCCTTCTCCTTCTCCTTCTCCTTCTCCTTCTCCTTCTCCTTCTCCTTCTCCGTCTCCTTCCTTTCCTCCCACCCCGCTGGCCTCTGGGACGCCCCCAGCTTTTCCCAGGCGAGGCAGGAGCGAGTCCCGGCCCCCAGGTGCAGAAGCGCGGCTGGAGAGGCGGGAGGGGCCGGGCAGCGCTTTCATCCCGGCCGCTCCCGCACCGAGCAAACAGCACCGAGAGCCTCTCGCTGCTGCACAAACAGGGTGGGAGGGTCCGTGGGGGGTGGGTGACAGCCCTGGGGGTTGTGGTGACCGCGGCAGAGGGGACAGGATAACCCTGGCAGTGCCCCACAGCTGCAGGGGCTGGCACAGCTCCCCAGACAGCGCCGAGTTCGTGTCCCTGCTGCTGGCACGGCCACACGGGAGCTGCTGGCCCTGCTGGAGGCTGGCACGGCTCCACACATGATGCAAGGGCAGCTCCATGTGCCCTTTGGATCTCCACTTCCAGCAGGGCTGGGGTTCGAAGCTCCAGATCCCAGAGTGCTTCCCCACAGCGAGCAGCCACCCCCAGAGGCTGCCAGGTGTCTCAGGGGTGTCCTGGGTTGGGGCTGTGCCTCTGGGTGTCCCCATCCCACTGCAGCAGCAGCCTCTGAGCCATTCTGCCATCCCCACGGCAGCCTTGGATGCTCAGGGAGGGAGCAGAGGCTGTGCCAACACATCCTGGCCTCATCTCGTCCCCCTCTGCCTTGTGACACCATTCCCAGGGTCCCACACGAGAGGGGCAGCACAGGGCAGCTGCCACGTGCAGCTGTGCAATGAGTCCCCTTTGTCCCCGAGAAGCTGTTGGGCAGCAGACACAGAGTCAGGCTGGAGGTTTGCAAAATGCCATCCCAAAGCCCTTTGGGCTGCAGGAACACCACTAAACCCTGCCCAGGCTGACAGGGAGGGGGACAGTGCTAGGTCACAGCAGCCCCAGCTCCCTGGGAGTGCAGCCACCCCCTCTGAGAGTGAAAAAAGGAGAGGAAAATGCACCTTTGGCTCCAGCTCTGCTGCCTCCTTGCTCCCTCCACTCATTTTGTCTCTGCCTGACAGCAGGAGGTGCCCTGAGCCCTGGAGAGGCTCTGTGGTGCCAGGCAGTGCCATCCCCACGCTCAGGCAGGTCTGTGGCCCCCCAGAAGCTCTGGGATCACCTGGCTGCTGTTTGCCCCCGAGCCCATCCTCCCCACCCGGGCCGGCCCAGCCTGGCAGCGCTGTCTGGTTTCGGGTGCTCTCACCCTTGCTCAGATCCTGCTGCAGGCTGTGCCGGATGTGTGGCAGTGGGAGGTGTGGGAGGATGGCAGGATGGCATCTGGAGTCCCCAGGGCCAGCATTTGGGCCCCAGTGGTGCCCCCAGCTGAGGGATGTGGAGGCCAGGCTGGTGTAGTGCCACTTGAAGTGGTCCTGGTGACAAGGGTGACCCTGTGAGTGGCTCAGTCCCAACCACCTGTGAGTCCCTGGAGTCCCCAGGCTTGGCAGGAGCTGCTGCAAGGACATCCCCGCTGGGATCAGCCCTTGGTGGCTCTTTTATCACCACGAGGGTCCCCCAGAGCATCTGCTCGGGAGGAAAGGCTCAAATCCCCCCACCGGAAATTGTGCAACACCAGATCTGGGGGAGAAAATCCTCCTAATCCAGGGAAATCCTGCTCTGTCTACTTCTCCTCTTCATATGTAAGGCTGGGTTCACCTATCTGTGGTGTTTCTGCACAATCTCCGTCTCAAAGGCCTTCTCATTGTTCCCCTAAAGCCCTGTTTGCCCAGGAGGCAGCTCCTGAGCGCTTTGCTCAAGGACAGGAATGCCAAAAGCATTCCCAGGAGCTGAGGAGCCCCTGGCACAAAGGGAGCAGAGTAATGCTGCTGGGGTCACGCACAGTGGGGAGTCTGGTCCCTAGAGCATGGCCAAGTGCCACCACAGGAGTCCCCTCTGCTCCTGGGCATGAGGTTTTCCCTGTGAAAAGGGAAACTGAGGCAGGTATTTATCCACACCTCACTCCCCTCTTGTTTTGAGGCATTTTGTGTCACTGCTTGGGACACCCCGACACCAGGGTCCCAGGAAGTGGCATCCCTGTGACACAAGGCAGTGCCAGGGGAACTCAGCTGCAGGTGTGTGAGGGGCCAGAAACTGTGAGTCAGCGGTGACACCCAAAAACTGGGAGTGCCTGGAGCTGCTGGGCCACCCACCCTGCTCATCTCTCAGGTTCTGCTGCATCCCAGCTCCTGCCCTCCCCGCCTGTGCCCGTCCCCAGTGGCACTCGGGGCACTCGGGGCCACGCTGGCCCCCTTGGCTCAGTCCTGCTGTGCTGTCTCAGCTCAGGGCAGTTTTTGGACCCTGGTGGCCTGGGCCGAGGGCAGCTGGTGGCTGTCACTGCGGTGACATGTCACTGGCAGCTCTGTGTGTGCTCACTGGTGGCAAACAGCCCTGAGAGGGATCGATGGCCATGTGTCCATCCAGCGAGGGACACGCTGGAGTGTCCCTGCATCCCTTCTAGCACAAGGTTTAAAGTGAAAGAGGGGGGATTCAGGTGAGATATAAATAAAGTTTTTTAACAATGAGGGTGGTGGGACACTGGCAGAGGTTGCCCAGAGAGGTGGTGGATGCTCCATTCCTGGAAGTGCTCCAGGCTGGGGAGGATGGGGCTGGGAGCAACCTGGCTGGGAGGGGGATGAGATGGGTGTGGGGCCCCTTCCAACCCAAACTGTCCTGTGATTCCAAGGGATGGAGGGAGCGATGGGATGGGATGGGATGGGATGGGATGGGATGGGATGGGATGGGATGGGATGGGACGGGACGGGATGGGATGAAGGGGGGGCTGAGGAATGGAGTGGACAGAAGGGATGGAGTGTGGGGCTGAGGGATGGGATGGACAGAAGGAATGGAGTGGGGAGCTGAGGGAAGGGACGGAGGGAAGAGACAGAGTAGGGGGCTGAGGGATGGGTTGGAGAGAAAGGATGGAGTGTGGGGCTGAGCGATGAAGAACGAATCGATGAAGGGATGTGGGACAGAGGCGAGATGACGAAACCACGGGACACAAGCAGCGCAGCGCTGGAGCGGGGAAAGGCCGGGACACGAGGACAACGAGGAAGACGAGGAAGAGGAGGAGGCGGAGGAGGGGCTGGGGCGGGCCGGGGCGGCCCCGCCCGGCGCGGGCCCCGCTCTACAAGGGCGGGCGGCGGCGCTCGGGCCATTCATCGCGCTCGGCATGGCCGGCGGCGGCGGCGCCGAGCGGGCCGGGCCCGGGGGGCTCCTGCGGGCCGGGGCCGGGGGGCTCCTGCCGCCCGCGCTCCGCCAGCCCCGCCGCAGGGTGAGCCCCGCAGGGAGCGGAGGGGGGTCCGGGCGGGTTTGGGGCGGGGGTCGCCGTGGCTAACGCCGGTGCCGCCTGCAGGAGAGCCGCGAGCGGCTGTCGGTGTGCAGCAAGCTGTGCTACGCCGTCGGGGGGGCTCCCTACCAGATCACGGGCTGCGCGCTCGGCTTCTTCCTCCAGATCTACCTCCTGGACGTGGCGCAGGTACGGCACGTTGGGGTTCGGTTCGGTTCGGTGGGGGTCCCGGTGCTCCCGGTGCCGCTTTGCCCCGAATTTGCCCCGCCGACCCCCGGGGTTTGCGGGTTTTGCCCGGTGCGGTCCCGCTCGCGTTGTTGCCGCGCCGTATTTGGGGTCCCCGTGGTGGCTGTTTTGGGGGGGTTCAGGACCCGTCCTACAGACCCGCAGCGTGCTGGGTCGGTGTGGAACACGGAGGGAGGGAAACCGTGGGAGGAGAGCCCGTGGGTTCCCTCGTGCTGGGTTTGGGGAGCTCTGAGATGTGGGAATTCCCACATCTGGGAATTCCGTATGGGAAGAGCGTGGTGGGGCAGCGCTCGGAGGTACTGGGAGCCTCAAATCCCTCTGAATGATGGGGAGAGACCGAGGGAGTGCCCCCAAATGGTTGTGGGGTCACAGTAGGTAGGGTTGGGATGGTCCTGAGGGGCAGCTGGCAGTGCCGGGGGTTTCCATCTCCTGACACGAGTTCTCCTCCTGCAGGTGGATGCTTTCTATGCCTCCATCATCCTGTTTGCTGGACGGGTGTGGGATGCCATCACAGACCCCATGGTGGGATTCTTCATCAGCAAAACCCCCTGGACCCGCTTGGGCCGCCTGATGCCCTGGTAAGAGCTGCTGGTGGCAGCCTGCATTCCCCGCCTGCTGTGTCACAGCTCTGCCCGCCAGTTTGGGTATCCCCTGGCATGAGGCGTGCAGGGCAGGATGTGCTGACGCCCTGCCTCACCCAGGTGAGGTGCCAAGAGCTCCGAAAAGCCCCAGGTGCCACCAACAGCTGGGTGGCCTCAGCTTTGTGCCTGTTGCTCTGGCCTGGGCCTGGCTGACCTCGATGTCACTGCACCTGCAAATTCCAATGTCCTTGCCACCATGGCTGGACTTTGCCTGTGGTGGCTACAGAGCCCTGGCTGGTGGCAGCCAGAGCAGATGGCATCACCTCCACAGGGAGGAGGGCCAGGGGTGTGTGTGGCCGACCTGGGGTGGTGGAAATGCCAGCTGACAGTCACGAGGGGCAGGGAAACAGCTGTCCTGGACCTGCACGTGGGTGCTCGGTGAAGGAGCAGATGGGATGGGCTCTGTGAGCCCCCAAATGGCTCAGGACGTCCCTGAACACCTGTTCCTGCACGGGATGTGGAGCATTAATGCCTGAATGGGGACAGGGTGGCTAAAATAACCCGGGATGGCTGAAATACAGAGAGAGGTGGGAACAGGGGAGTGGAGCTGCAGGGCTGCAGTGCTTTCTCCTGCAGATCACACCCTCTGCTTCCTGCCTTTCCTGGAATAGCTCCGGGCAGCAGCAGGCAGTTGTTGAAGGCAGGTTCCACACACGTGGCCTGAAATAGCTGCTGGCTGCCTGCAGCGGGGTCTGGGGTCCGGAGATTAGCACAGGGCTGTGTGCGAGAGCCACCGACGGCTCTGCCCTCCCTAATCTCCAGGCAGGGGGCGGGACACAAGTGGCCGCATTCCTCCTGCTTCGTTAAAATTAGCCAGAGCTTTGGGCTTTGAGCTGGGCCCCTCGGCAGCGCCGGAGCTCGCTGCTATTGTGCGTGGCTCAAGGGCTGCCCGCTGAGCCCAATTTGGATGGAGTCGAGCTGATTTTAAACCTCTTAAACCCAGGTTTTTCTGGCTCTGCGGGGCTGCACCGCCCCAGGCTGGTGGTGCTGCTGTGGCTGCCTCAGTTTCCCTGCGTGCAGAGCAGGAGCTGCAGGCACTGGGGGGGTCTCAAAGCTGCTGCCTGACCCCTGCCAGGTGACCCTGCCGTGTGTGAGGCTTCACTGCCGGGCTCTGAAGGGGCTGATCTGTGGGACCAAGCCCAGCTGGCTCCAGCACAAAGCTTGTTCTAGTTCCTTGGAAGGGAGAAGACACCTTTCCCGAGGGGCACCACCCCTTTTTTTCAGTTCCCTCTCTTTGAAACACTTTTTTTGGCGCATTTCCTTCTACCACCTCATCCACTACTTCCTCCTCTTCCCCCAGCCTCGTGGACGTCAGCTCTGAGCTGAGCTCCCCATTTCCTTGACCACCGTGGACTGACTAAACTTTTCCTTGAGGTGTCTGTGACTGAGAACCCCCTGGCTTTGCCCTGCTGCGGGGTTTGGGAAGGCAGGGCAGGGAGGGCAGGGGGTGTGCAGCAGCACAAAGGAACACACCATCCAGCAGGGCCAATGGGAGCCGGGGCGCGTCAGCCGAGCCGCCTCCAGCGCCTTCCTCACCTCGCCCTGGGTCAGGGGTTACTCTCAGTCACTGCTGAGCCTTGCCAGGAGCTGTGCTCGGCCCTCCAGGAGCTGTGCTCGGCCCTCCAGGAGCTGTGCTCAGCCCTGGCCAGGCTGCTGGGGGAGGGATTGGCGCCTCTGACGCTCATGCGATGGCAGCGTGACGCTGCTCTGGTGATTTCATTCAGCTCCACGTTTCCCTTAGCTCCACGTATGTGAGCGCAGATAAGGCAGCCAGGAGGGGCTGGAGCTGCTCTGGCGCTCTCCTCCCCTCCTCCTTCCCCAAAGGGGTGACGTGGGCGCGGAAAAATGTGCGTGTGCTGGGTCCTGTGCAGCCTCTGTCGCTGCTCTCCATCCAGGGAGTTTGTGTTTCTCGCTCTCCCCGCTCCCTCCCCGACTTTAAATTTAAAGCTTTGCGTCCTGTACGTCAGCCTGGACGGAAAGATCTCGCTGTACCCTGCTGGTGAAGGGCCAGCCCTGGCCATGAGTGGCCCTGTCCCGTGTTCAGTTCTGATGGAGTCGCTCCAGGACCTCGCAGTCTCTGTCCTGAGCGCAGGGTGCTCCCAAATCCTCCAGTAAAATCCATCTCCTACCTCAACACCTGGCTCACTTCCCTCCTGCCTTCTCCCCTGGGTGTGCCTGGGGTGCTGGAGCAGGGCAGAGCTGTGCCCTGGCTGTCCTGCAGTGGGACAGGAGTTATGGCATCCACTGCATGAGCAGGGCAGATGTCCTTGCTGGCAGAACTTGCAGGAATCGCTGCCAAAGCCCAGCACTTGAGCAGTCCCCTCTGATCCTCTGTTGCATTTTGCATCCTTGCTCCCACAGCTCTGGAAGGCTGGGCAGAGGTGGAGGAAGGAGCCAGGAGCTGCTGGTTTGCTCCACTGCTGCCAGCAGAGCAGGGCTGAGCCCACGACCAGGCCTGGGGGGGCCTTGGCAGCAAAGCCAAGCTGGTGAGAGGTTTTTGGCTGCTGGGGAGCAGGGCTGAGCTGCCTGGCTGCTCCCCAGCCCTTGCCAGGGTGAGAGAGGTGATTACATCCTGCTGAGCACAGCGGTGCTGCCTGGGGGACAGGCTGGGGCTGGGGGTGGAAGCCAGAGCAGGAGCAGATCAGTCACTTCTGTGGAAGGAGATATCCCTGTCAGTGCAGGGAAAGCTCTTCTCTGGAACTCTGAGTCAGCTCTTCCAACCCTGTGAGACCCGAGCTGCTGCCTCCAGGCTGGTGTGGATCCCCTGGGGCAGCTCAGGAGCCCCCAGATCAGATGCCTGAACCCCACGGGATGTGTGGAAGCAGGAGGAGCTGGGCTGGTCAGGCTGTGCACACAAGGCTGACATTTTGTTCTCTCAAAGGATCATGCTCTCCACACCTTTCGCCATCATCTCCTACTTCCTCATCTGGTTTGTGCCAGACATCTCCACAGGACAAGTGATGTGGTATCTTGTCTTCTACTGTGCCTTCCAGACCCTCGTGACGGTGAGTCAGGCTCTGCTCACACTGGGGATGGAGGCTGCAGTCCCTGCCTGCCCCTTGCTGAGCTGCAGAGGGGCAGAAACCACCCTGCCCCAGGTCCCTTGGGCTGTTCCATCCTCCCTGAGCCAAATTCTCCCTGTGCCTTTGCAGTGCTTCCACGTGCCTTACTCAGCACTCACCATGTTCATCAGCAGGGAGCAGAGCGAGCGGGACTCGGCCACTGCCTATCGTAAGGGCTCCCTTTTCCCTTTTTTCCTCCCCTCTTTCCTTTTCCCTTTTTTCCTCCCCTCTTTCCCTTTCCCTTTTTTCCTCCCCCCCTTCCCTTTCCCTTTTTTCCTCCCCCCCCTTCCCTTTTCCTTTTTTCCTCCCCCCCCTTCCCTTTTCCCTTTTTTCCTCCCCCCCCTTCCCTTTTCCCTTTTTTCCTCCCCCCCCTTTCCCTTTTCCCTTTTTTCCTCCCCCCTTTCCCTTTTCCCTTTTTTCCTCCCCCTTCCCTTTTCCCTTCACCCCTGGGGGTTTGCTGGGAGCTGTAGCACAGCTGGGCTGGCTCATTTCTCCCTGGGAAGGGTGGTGAACCCCAGCTGGGGATGCTCAGAGCTGTGCTGGCCTCTCCCTGCAGGTATGACCGTGGAGGTGCTGGGCACCGTGCTGGGCACTGCCATCCAGGGCCAGATCGTTGGCAAAGTGGACACTCCCTGCATCCAGAGCCCCTTCTTCTTCAGCCTCACCAACTCCTCGGTGGCCATGGAGGAGCTGAACATGACCCACGACACCGGCTCGCTCACAGACACTGTAAGCTGGGGGTCCCCTGCCCTGTGCTCCCCTCAGGGCTGCCTTGTTTTTGGGGTGAGCCCCCTCGGGGCTGCCTTGTTTTTTGGGGTGATCCCTTCCCTGACTGCTGCTCCTCTCTCACCCAGAGGAACGCCTACATGATCGCTGCAGGAGTCATCGTGGGGCTCTACGTCCTCTGTGCCCTCATCCTGGTGCTGGGTGTGAAGGAGAGGAGAGGTGAGGCTGGAGCTGGGCTGCAGTGCCAGGCACTTGTGGAAATGCTGCTGTTCCTTCCTCTCCAGGAGCCTGGCTGAGCTTTTGGCCCCTTGTTTGAGGAGGAGAGGGGCAGGTGGAGCTGAGCTCGGGGTCTGGGGAGGTGCTGCAGGAGGCCAGAGCACCTCTGGGGTCTGTTAGATAACCTTTATCTCACCCATTTTTGGCTGGCCAAGTTCCAGTGCCAACCAGTGCATCCCAGGGGGACACGATATCCAAATTTTTTTCCCTCTCCCTGTTTATCCTGGGGGATCAGCCAGGCTGCTCCATGGGGCTGAGAGACCCCCAGGTGAGGGCAGGGGCTGCCCTGGCTCCCTTGGGCTGGGGTGCTGTGGGTGGGCAGGGGCTGTGGAGGGTGCTGAGCAGCCATGGGTGTTATTTTGGGGGGGATCTAACGCTGGGCTGATCTCTGCTCCCCAGAGTCCTCTGAGCTGCAGGACGAGCCTGTCTCCTTCTTGCAGGGGCTGAAGCTGGTGATGAACCACGGGCCCTACATCAAGCTCATTGCTGGCTTCCTCTTCACCTCCCTGGCCTTCATGGTGAGCTGGGAGGGCTGGGGACAGGGGACAGCAGCAGCAGCAGCGTGGGGGTGGCTGTGGGGACGATCCCAGGGGCTGGGAGCACGTGGGGGACGAGCTGGAGGAGCAGGATGTGGCCTCGTGCCCTGGCTGAATGGCTCCTTTCTTCCCTGCCTGTGCTGGGGGTGCAGCTCTGGGAGGACAGAGCAGGCCCCTCTGACTCCTGCCTGCCTTCTCCACAGCTGCTGGAGGGAAACTTTGCCCTCTTCTGCACCTACACCCTGGGCTTCCGCAACGAGTTCCAGAACATCCTCCTGGCCATCATGGTGGGTACAGCCCTCTCCTGGAGCCCTGTGGGTGCTCCCTGGGAGCTGCCATGGGCCAGGGACACAGGGACAGTGATCAGAGATCCCCTGGGATAAGAGGAAGGAGAAGGAGCTGCCAAATGTCCTGGGTTGGCAGGAACAGCGGGGCCTTTGTTCCTGTGTGAGCAGGGCCACAGACAGGGCAGACCAGGAGCCATGGGGGCCTTTTGTCCAAATCCTGCCACTTGTCTCCCTCCCCTCCCCACTTTGAGAAAAGGATCTCAGTGTTTCCTGCCAGGAACATGAAGCAAAACAGCTCCTTGAGAGCTCTTTCCAGCTTGCCTCATTCCTGGAAGCGTTTCCCGCCCTCTCCTCCATGGGGCACAAAGGTCCAAGGTGCCCCCAGAGCCTGGCTCCTGGCCATGCTGTGTGCAGGTAACAGGGGCAGCAGCGAGGATTGAGCCAGATCCTCCCTCTGGCAGGGCAGGTGTGGTGCCAGGGCTCTGCACTGGGGAGGAGGTGGCCCCACACACCACGTGTGGCTTCGTGCCAGCCCTGGGAGCGTGTGGAAATCACAGGTGCTGGAATGGGGATGGGAGGAGGCCGTGCCAGGAGCTGGTCCGTGCTGGGAAGGGCAGGAGAAAAGCCAACACCACGACCCTTCTGTTCCCACAGCTCTCGGCCACCTTGACCATTCCCTTCTGGCAGTGGTTCCTGACCCGTTTTGGGAAGAAGAAAGCTGTCTACGTGGGCATCTCAGTGAGTGTGGGGTGCACATGGGGATGCATGAGCAGAGCTCCCCAAAAGGGCACAGGGGCTGCTGCCAGTGACAATTTTGGTGCCTGTCCCTCCTGCTGTTTGTCCTGGGGCTCAGGGAGGGACTCTGTACCTCTGGCTCCACAGCTGGAGGGCTGGGATATGTGGGGGGGGGAAAAGCCAGAGGGTCTGGTGATGCCAACCTGGTCTGTGCCCCCTCTGCAGTCTGCCATCCCCTTCCTCATCACGGTGGTTCTCGTGGACAGTAACCTCTTTGTCACCTACGTGGTGGCCGTCGCCGCCGGCATCAGCGTGGCAGCTGCCTTCCTCCTGCCCTGGTGAGTCTGAGGGGCTGGCCAGGGGCTGCCAGAAGGGTTAAAAACCCTCAGAGGGGTTTTTTTGCAGTGGTTTCAGCCCCAGGAGGGCTCCTGAGCGAGATGCTCTCAGCAGAGAGGAGGTGCTTTGTTGTCTCAGTGCTGGAGGTCACCATCCCTCTCTCTGCACAGGTCCATGCTGCCAGATGTTGTTGATGACTTCAAGCTGCAGCACCCCAGCTCCCATGGCCACGAGGCCATCTTCTTCTCCTTCTATGTCTTCTTCACCAAGTTCACTGCTGGGGTCTCCCTGGGCATCTCCACGCTCAGCCTGGAGTGAGTTCCTGCCTGGGAGCTGAGGGAGGGCAGGGAGGGAGGCACTTCCCAAACTCTGGGAGGGAGTTGATGGGCTCTAAACCCAGTTTTTTTCTCCAAAGCCCTCTCCACTGGGAGCAGCTCAGCTCCTGCAAACCCTCAGGGTGCCTTTCTGCCCTCAGCTTCGCAGGGTACCAGACCAGGGGCTGCTCCCAGCCTGACCAGGTGAAGTTCACCCTGAAGATGTTGGTGTCTGCTGTGCCCGTGGGGCTGATCCTGCTGAGCCTGCTGCTGTTCAAGCTGTATCCCATCGACGAGGAGAAGCGGAGGAAAAACAAGAAAGCCCTGCAGGATTTAAGGTGAGCGTCAGGCAGTGTAGGGGTGTGTGTGGGGGCAGGATCAGGCGGGTTGGGACACACTGTGACTTGTCCAGGAATCCTCCAGGACCTGTGGGTGGTGGTGTGAGGGAAGGGCTGACTTGTTTTGCCAATCCCAGCTTGCAAAGGGATGGTGTGAAGTGCTGGGAGAGCAGCAGGAACCCGCCCCAGCTGCCACCCGAAAAACTCCTGTGGGGGCTGCACGAGGTGCTGACGTCCCTCTGGAGCACTTCTTGAAGCTGCAAGGCAGATATTACTGGGGTGCAGACTTTGCTCCTGTGGCTTCATCCCTGCCTCATTCCCACCTCTTTCCCCCAGGGAGGAGAGCAACAGCAGCTCGGAGTCGGACAACACAGAGCTGGCCAGCATCGTGTGAGCCAGGCTGGCTCTGGCTGCTCGCCCTGGGGCTCCCCAAGGACTTGTCCCCCCTGGGCTGGCCCAGCCTGGTGCCCCTGGAGGGGCTGGAGGAGCCGTGGGGAGCATCCACTGCCTCGAATTGGGGATCTGTGCCCGTCCTGTGCCTTGCACGGGGCCCACAGAGCGCTGGTAGTGTACATTACACACATGGTGGTGCCTCAGCAGAGACAAGCACTCTCCCTGCCGGGCTCTGGAGGGCAGGGAAGGCTGGATTGGGATGGTTTTGCCTGGAACAGCCGTGCCCAGTGCCCTGCCTGGGGTGATTGTTAGTGTACATTACACTGTGCCCGTGCCCAGGATGTGAGCTCACCTCTGCTGTCTCTACAGAGGGCACTAATGTGGGAGCTGTTCTTTTTTTTTTTTTTTACAGAGCCTAATTAACTTAATGATGTAAATACAGAGCTGTTTCCTGTTTGTATGTATATCTGTACAGAACCCAAACCTGAGGACTTGTTAATATTAATTTACATAAAAGTGGGGGAAGTCGGCAGCGGGTGTGAAGAGTTTTTTTTTTTTTCTCTCAGCTGGGATTTTTCACGGCTGTCAGCAAAGCCAGGGTCCCTTTACACACCACGGGGTGCAGGATTGACTTTCCCTGAGCTGTGCTGCAGGAATGCCATAATCCAGGCTGGGCTCAGCCCCTGCCCCCGTGCAGCTCCTTGCTCGGTGCCTGTGTCGCAGCCATCCAACAAAGGCTCCATTCTTTCCTCCTTTTCAAGAGGGGAACGGGGGTGGAGGGAGGAATGAAATCAAAGTGCTGCCAGCAGAGATGGTGAACTCGAGGCTGGAAACAGGAGAGGCAGCTGGGGAGCAGGGAGAAAGGGAATGCAGGCTGTGGGTGACACCCAACACTGGCTGCAGGGGCAGAGTGCTGGGGAGCAGTAATCTCCATGGATATTTATACCTTCCTCTTGCATTCCCTGCTCCCCCCAATGCTTCCAGCAGCAAGTGGAGCTCGAGGGAAGGGGCTGGAATCAGCACAGGGATGAAGCAGCCACCCCCATGGATGGGGTGAATTTTGCTGGCTCTGCTCTGTCCCCAGTTACTGCAGCAGGGGACAGAGCTCTGCCTTTTGCTGAGCACATTGGGCACACTGAGAGGCTGGTGGGGCCAGGGCTGAGCTGAGAGTGAGGGGTTTGGGGAGGGAAGGGTGGCTCATCCTTTGTTCCACATTTGGGTACAAAGGACAGGAGTGAGGATGGGGTTTAAAAATAGCCAGAGGGATCAGCTGGGAATGTTCCACTCTGCCCCCATGGCCAGGAGGGGATGGGGTGGGAGGCTGGGAGCTGGTTCTGTGTTAAGCAGGGCCATGAGACAGCCCTGGCTGGGGCTGGGGAGATCCCTGCAGCAAAGGAACAAGGGCAGGACAATGGGGGGACAAAGCCAGCGCTCTCTGGTGGGGCAGGTGGGTGACAGGAGCACCTCTGCAAGAGGAGGAGGAGGAGGAGGAAGGCTCCAGCCAGCACAGAGCTGAGGATTGTTGGGAATGTTCTGACCCCTGCACTGCTCCTGGCCGGGATTGCCATGACCTGGCTGCCTCTGAGGGGTGTGGGCAGCATTTGAAAGATTGCTGCGAGCCTTTGTTTCTCCTCAAAGAGTTTCAACAGAAATAAGGGACATTTTATTCTTTGCCTCCTTGTTTTTCTGGCTCTGTGGAGTTCACGAGGAGGAGTCTCTGTTTGTTTGGGGTTTTTTGTAGCCAGTTCAAGAGGCTAAAACCAGCCAGAGGAGCTTGAACTGAGGTCTGGATATTCCTCACTGAGCACATTTCTGTTTGAGGCTTTAAAGAAAATGAGATGTGTGGGGAAAGTGACCATGAGAGGTGATAACACTGAGCCCTGGGCAAAGCTCCAGCCTGGGAGCAGAGATCTTGCTCCAGTTGTGGTTACAGAGGGTTTCACTCCATGCATGGAGAAGAAATGGGTGGCAAAAAATGCACAGGGAGGTGTTTGCTGTACCTACAGCTGTGCTCTGGATTAATCCACACACACCTTGGGTGTGGAGAAAATGCATCCAAGTGCTGGGAAGTACCTCCCTGCAGAGCTGGGGTGGCAGGGTGCCATGTCCTTGGGTGAGGGGCAGGGAACCAGAGCCAGGAGGTGGAAAATGCAGGGAAAATGTGGAATATGCTCACACCTGCTGGGCTGCTGCCTCCCAGGAAGCAGCTGCCAGAATCAGCCCTGAATCCCAGCTGAGAGCTCCAACAGGCTCCTGAACCTGGGGGGGCCTGTGCAGGAAGGGAGGTGAAGATTTCTGCTCTGCTCTGGGGACCAGATGGCTGCAGAGGGGACAAAACCTAACAAACATCAGTTGTAGCTCCAAAAGGCAGGACATGAACCTGCAGAACTCCATCCTCTGGCACCAAGGGGCAGGAGGAGTGACTGCAGGGACAATTCCAGAGCTGACAGCCCTGCAGGGAAAAAGTGGGAGTGTGAAGAGTCTCTCCTTGCAGAGGGTGAGGAATAAACCCCCTCCTTATCTGCAGGGAAAGGGCAGAAAGGCTCACGTTTATCTGGCAGCAGGGTTTGTGAAACATTCCAGTGGCTGCTGGTGGGGATGGATTTCCCTGGACTGGAAGGATCCAGGAGCAGCAGGAATCACCCAGAGCTGGTTTCAAACCCTTCAAACTGAAGCAAGCAGAGTTTCCCACAGGAAGAGATGTCACCCCAGGGTCCCCAGGGAGGCTGGAGCACGGGGCAGGAGCAGCAGGAATGCTGGAGCAGGGCTGTGCTCAGGGCAGGAGCTGGGCTCTGGCACAGGATGGGTGTCACAGCTGTCCCCAGGGGTCACCCAGGCTGAGGTCACTCTCGTCATCTGCAAACACAGGCTGATGTGTTCTGGTGGGCTTTGGTTAATGTTTTGCAAAAGCTGCTGTTCCCAAGGTTGTTAGCAGCCCCGGGACTACTGCACATGATGGAAATTATGGGGCAGTGATGTGGTTTCCTGCTGAAAAAAACCCCCATAAATCCATTTTCCCAGGAATGAAGCTCGGACAAGTGCCCTCCTCAGCTCACAACAAGGGACAAGTGCTCTCCTGTGGCTGCAAAAAGCCAAAGGCTGCTGTCTGAGGGACACAGAGACATTATAAACAAAATGAAGCAAACATTCCCACGGTGCTTGGAAGAAAAAGGGTTCTGAGGCACCAAATGCGTGGCAGGGATGGAGCAGGCTGCTGCAGTTTATGGGCACCAGGAAGCTCTGCTGCCCTGGCAGGCTGCAACCACACAGCTCCTGTGCCCCAGCCTCAGCAGGAACTTGATCTTTGTTCCTCCAGGAACCGAGTTCAGCCGGGCAGACCCACCCCGGGAGCAAACACTGGGGCTGGGGCATCCCCAGCGAGCCCTGCTCTCCTCTTCCCCCTTCTCAGGTTTTTTTTTTTTTTTTTGTTCCTCTCCTCGTTCTCTGGGGTTTCTCCTTCTTCTCCCCATGGATCCGCCTGGATTCGCTCTGCCCTGCTGAGGCTGGTTCTTCACTACTGTGACTTTTAGGATGCTGTAAAACACAAGCCAGTGGCCGCAGGCAAAAGAGCCAGCGGTGGTGTCTCATTTTCTATTTTGCATCACGTTTTTTGTCTGATGGTGACGGAGACAGGGCAAGGGGCACGGCGGGTGTGGGCAAGGCGGAAAACGGGACGAGAAAACCAGAAAACAGCCTGGGCGAGTGGTGGGAAGGATGGGGTGAGGGCAGGATGGATCCTGCCAGGGCAGTGCGGGGAGCTGGGGGATGCTCGGAGGGGAGGGGGATCCCGAGGAAAGGGGGAGAAGCTGAGCTGGGGGTTCTCCCATCTGATACCCGCAGGGAAATCCAAGGCTCGGAGGTTTGGGATGTCCCGGGAGCTGCAGAGCCTCACTAGGTGTCAGCAGAGCCCCGCTGCCGGCTCGCAGCGAGCCGTGACCATCTTTGGTAGCGCAGCCGGGCAGGAAGAGGCGGCGGAGGCTTCTCCTCCTCCTTCCCGGGCTGGCAACGTGTCCCGGTCCTGACCGGGGCAGTGTCACAGATCTCACCGGGACAGTGTCACAGATCTCACCGGGACAGTGTCACAATCCTCACCGGGACAGTGTCACAGCCCTCA
>WBND01001223.1:124741-147779 GCA_013398595.1 Tychaedon coryphoeus | reverse complement strand
CGTTTTCGGGGCTGAAATTCCCGGGATTTAGGGCTGGGTATTCCAGGATTTTGAGGCAAAAATTTCCAGCTTTTTGGGGCCAAAATTCCCAGAGTTTTGGGGCTTAAATTCCCAGGGTGTTGGGAGTGAGATTCCCTTGATCTTGGGGCGGAAATTCCTCGAGCTTTCAGGCTGAAATTCTGAGAGTTCTAAGCTTGGAATTCTCAGGTTTTTGGGGCAAGAACTTCAAGGGTTCGGGCCATAAAATTCCCAGGATTCCTAATCGCTATTCCTCTGGGATTCTGTGCCAGCCCACCCTGGGGGCGGAGCTGACAGAACCGCGGCTCCCCTCAGCGCGGCCCTGCCAGCACTCAAGATGGCGCCGCTGCCAGCCCCCAACATGGCGGCACCGCCCTCTGCCCTCACCCGCCATGGCCGAGGCCGCGCTGCGCCGCTTCCGCTTCCTGCCCGCAGCCAAGATGGCGGCGGCGGCGGGGCAGCGCCGTGGGCCAGGCGGCCGCTGAAGCCGCTTCCGCCGCCGCCGGCTCTCCAGCAGTAAAAATGGCGGAGTCGGTGCTGGAAGTTGTGGGCCGGCTCCAGGCGCGGCTGGCGGGTAGCGCCGAACCCAAGAAGGTGATGGGGGCTGCCTCAGCCGGCCGGGGCCCCGGCGGTTGGGACGGGGGTCGGGAGTGCGGGGGGCGCGGGGCAGGGCCTCGCGCCGCCGGGGCTTCCCCTGCGTGGAGTTCCGTGCCCGGCCGGGGCCGCGGTGCGTGGGGTGAGACGTGCGGGCTGCCCGAGGCTTGTCCCCGGCTCGCAGGCCCTGGGGTTCCGTTGCGGCGGGCGCGTGTCTTTTGTGGGGTCCCCCTGTGGCAGTGGTGGGCGGGCGTCCCTTTTTAGGCTCCCTCCGTGGCAGTTTTGGGGGGGTGGCTGGGGTCCCATGGCAGGTCCTGCCGCCACAGTGGTCCCTTTTGGGGTCCCCCTTGGGCAGTGACGAGCAAAGGTCCCTTTTGGGGTCCCCCTTGGGCAGTGACGAGCAAAGGTCCCTTTTGGGGTCCCCCTTGGGCAGTGGCGAGCAGAGATGTCCCTTTTGGGGTCCCCCTTGGGCAGTGGCGAGCAGAGATGTCCCTTTAGGGGTGCCCCTGGCAGGGCTGGGGCCCGGCTGGGCAGACGGGCAGCGGAGAACTCGCCGGAAAAGTCTTGCCCTGGTGACGTGTTGGGTGGCGGAGCCGCGGTGCCGGCTGAGCCCACGCAGGGAGGCACCGCCGCGGGGCTGGGGGGGACACGGCTCCCGGCCCGGAGCTGCCTCCTGTCGCCTCCGTTCCCTCCGGCCTTGGGGGACTTGCTTGGCTTTTCTTGCCCCTCTTCCTGCTGCCAAAATGTTCTGCCCGCAGCGGCAGGTCTGCCCCGACCTGCCTTGGGCTCGCTGTGCTCGGTGGCAGTGACTGTCCTGCGGGGCACCAGCGTCCAGAGCTGGTTTTTCTAGTGAAATTCAGAATTATGGTTGAACTTGGGCATGCTGTTACTCCATTCTCCCGTTTTAAACGGGAGCATCTGTTGAGAGTGTTCACACGTGTTCTGTTCACGTTTTGTGTAATTCATGTGAAAGAGGAGGCAGGCAGGGCTGTGCAGCTGCTCCGTGCTGGGCTGACTGTTTCACCGAGACAAACACCTGCAGGACTCACTTCCCAAGATCTCCCACGAGCCAGGAAGAGGAGAGGATGCTCGAGTGCTGACCCTTTGAAATGGGAGCCCCTGTAGGAGCTCCAGCCTGGCTGGGGGTGATGTGATGGGATCTGGTTACTCTTCTCACCCTCTCAGCCAGGACCAGAGCAGCTTTAACTGGTGGAGCCCCAAACGGAGCTGAGGGACTGCCAGCGAGTCAATTCCAGGGAGTCTGAGCTTTGTGGTGTTGAGACCATGGGCAAGACTTCAAATATTGCCTCAGCACTCTGTGCACAGAGAATTAGGGCTGCTGTTCCCTGACCCTTGTGTGAGCTTGGGGCAAGAACTGCTGGTGATTTTCTGGAGCACTGCAAATCTCAGGGCAATGTTTGCACAGCCCAACTCTTTCTCCAGTGACCTTGTGGTGTGAAGTCGTTTCTTGCTCTGTTGATCCTGGGTGGTTTTCAAGGGCAGGCAGAGGAGGTAAAGCAGGGCAATGACTTGAACACCTCTATTCTTCCCCAGCAGAAAGGCCCTGTGACCTATATTCTTCATTTCTGATACTTTTCCAACTATATCCTCGGAAGCATTAGTGGTTTAAAGCCTGAATTTAGTTGCCATTGCATTGCCTTGTTAAATCTTATGAGGACTTTCCTGTTGAAAAAATTTTACCCCATTTGTCAGCAGGACAAATCCACGGCATCCCTGGGTGCTGCCCATTTCCAGTCCTCACTTTTTTTTGCCTGGTCCTTTTAAAATATTTTACCAGGAATGTGAAAGAATAATATTTGCCCAGTATCATGTACAACTCAGTGCCTTGCTGAAAGGTGTAAAGTGCTGTTATTACTGGTTTCGGGTGAAAATTGGGCTGCTGGCACAGAACAGTGTGAGTGAAATCTTGGACAATGCTGTCATGGTTTGGAAAGAGTCCTTTTTTTCCAGCAGAGGAGGTACAAGCTCTGCTCCAGGGCTATGGGAAGAAACAGGAGAAGGAAAACATGAGCAAGAACATCTTCATTTAGGCAAAGCAGCCAGGCTGTGCTGGAGCAATTTGATATTGTTGTGTGTTTTTAGTGTCGTAACAGCCTGGCTGCCTTCTTTCAGAGAAAGAAAACCATCCACCCATGTTCAACAGAACTTGATTGGAGCTGGAACTCAGGGAAGGTTTTCTGGGTTGTGTCTTGGTTGACTGAAGCCCTGCCCTGTGCTGGGGTGTTTTAGAAGAGCTTTGTGGTGTGTGTCTCACAAGACACGAGCCTGGTGTTTTCTGATTTGTATGATTTTGGTTATTTCCAAGATGAGCTGTCAGATTCAGAATCCCAGGATTGCTACAGGTTGGAAAAGACCTCCAGGATCAAGCCCAACCTTTGATTGAACCCTTCTATAATAACTGACTTCCACATTGAATTGTTTCTTGAACACATCCAGGGATGGGGACTCCACCACCTCCTTCCAATACCTGACCACCTTTCTGTGAAGAAATTCCTCCTGCTGTCCAAAATTCTTCCTGATGTCCCTTTAAGCCTCAGTAGGATGAACTCCATCAGCTTGTTTCCAAAGGAAATAAAGTTTAGTATGAGTTTTTAAGCCTCACTGCATCAAAGTTGTCTCACTTGGTGCATCTCATGGATTTGTGTCCCATGGAGGAACCAACTGCAGTGGCTGTGGAATAACTCAGCTCCTCTTGAGACGTGTTCTGGATCAAGTGTGTGGCTCTCCTGGTCTCCAACCACACAGAGAACAGCATTCCCATTGAGAACAGCATTTCTCTTCCTGGAATTCAGCCCTGAAGGCAACAAATAACTAAAGAGCAAACAGAACTGTGGGAGATGCTACAGTGGGGTGTAGCTAGAGAATATTTGGGAGGATTTAGGGACACCAGAATGAGTTCTCCTTTGGCTGTTAGTCTCACAGTGGGATTTTGTCAGCTCTGAAAAAACCTTTCTAGGTATTTAATTAGCTCACAGAGATGCTGTTGCTTTAATATTGTCCTGGTTTACTCTTTCTTCTATCCTGTATAAAAATCCATCATTCTTTCCCTTCCTGTCTCCTTTGCACACACAGGTCCCAACTCCTTTATGCCCAATCCCAGAAGGATTTTGGCATTCCCAGAGGGATCCTGAGCCCTGAACTGTGGCAGGCAGTCTGAGGAGAGGCAGCAGAGTTGGGCTCTGTCTCTGCTGCCTTTGGTTTGATGGCTTCAATTGCCAGAGCACTTGTTGAGCAGCTGTGCTGGCAAGGCAACAGTATCCACTCTTGGTATCAGTGTTTCACTCTTCTAAAACCAAGAAAACCGAAACCTTCTGTCACAGTTATTAGGTCCCAAATATAAAGGAGTGGTTTCTAGAGAACAGAAGTTGTGGTTTTGCTTAAGTCAGAGGAACCCTTCTCTGGGTGTCGAGGAGTGTTTCCTCTCTGAAAGCAAGAGCGTTCCTCAAATAGCTTAAAGGAACTGATTTGCCTTCAAAGGAAGGAAACCTGCAAACCTGTGTGGTCCTTGCACGGCGGCCGTGGGGGTGATTGGGTTCAGCTTAGGCTGACTGTGCTGATTTGAGCACAAGCACAGGGCTTTAAAGAGAAGATCTTCTGGATCAGGGGCAGCCCTTTGTATGGCATATAGCATAGGAGTGCTGAGCACAGCCTGGGCTGTATAGGGGCTATAATAATGGGAATGCTGATGAGGCTGGACTGTGGCTATAGCTGAGCTGTGGGAAATGATGTGAGGGGCAACAGTGCTGTCAGATGTGTTCTACCATGGTCTGTAGCTACAGAGCCAACAGGCATCGTGGTGAGGCCATGTCCCAAACCACCTGGGTGGCAGAGGTACAGGAACAGGCCCTTCCCTTTGAATCCCACAATCATTGGGGTTGGAAAAGACTTCCAGGATCATTGAGTCCAACTTGTGACTGATCCCCACCTTGTAAACCAGCCCAGAGCCCCATGTCTGGTCAATCCTTCAACACCTCCAGGGATGGTGACTCCACTGCTGCCCTGGGCAGTCCATTCCCATGCCTGGCCACCCTTTCCTGAAGAAATTGTTCCTGGTGTCCAAGCTGAACCTCCCCTGGTGCAGCTTTTGGCTGTTTCTTCTTGCCAAGCTCCTCATTGGAGTGGGCTCCTTGTCCCACCCTGTCCCATGGAGCAGCTGAAGGTGCTGGCAGAGCCTTGCTTGGGGTGTGTGGAGGAAAAAACTTCCCTGATGTTTGGTGAAGGGAAAAGACAAGAGTGGAGCAAGAGGGAGGGAATTTGGAAGAATTTGGAGAGGACTGTCAGCAGTGGAAACACAGGTTCCCTTCTTAGGTCTTTAAGAGCATCTAGAAATCTTCCTTCCCCTTTTTATTTTGGTTTGTTACCACCCCTCTTGCCAAGGGGTGTGATTCCACCACCACCTCCTGAGAGTCACAGGTTTCCAAGTCCTTTCTTCCTCTTGCTGTGTGTTTCTGTTCCCAGTGCTTTAAGCCAGATTTAAGTTACAGTCCCGTGTGAAGCAAACATTAATATTTGAGCGTGTTATGAGACTTTCAGGTGGGTTCCTGTGGGCAGAGACAAGATCCTTTTGCAGCTGGCCCTCATGTTCAGCTTCTCAGGAGCTTTTTTGCAGCCACTTGGATCTGCTCTCAGGCAGTGCAGCATTTTCCTCCTCCCTAATCCCTGTCTGTGGTTCTGTGTGACAACTCTGAACACTTCTCTTGTCTCCACAGCTGCTGAAGAGTCTGAAGAGGCTGTCAGAGTTACCCATCACAGTTGACATTCTCGTGGTAAGAGCTGAAATCTCTGGGGCTTTTCCTGGTGTGTGTGGAGTCCCAGGCAGAGCTGTTTTCCCTGGATGTGCTGCTTGCCCTGGAACAGGGTGTGTTGCTTTGGCCACCTGCTCCAGCCCAGTGCCATGGGTGTGATTGTGATAAGGTTCTGGAAATGCCAGGCACGGGCAAGGAGCGTGCCAGGGCAGGTGGGAAGCCATGGAGGACGGTTTGTCACGCTCAGTTCTCCCAAAAGCTTAACACCTGACTGGGATATGAGAGTTGGAGCAGATCCCAGCAATTACAAATCAGCAGGAAATGAGAAAGTGCTAATCCTTACAGTTTTTAATGGCTTCTGTCTTCAAACTTGCCAACTCTCATGGTAAATACTGACTTGGGTTATTAATATGAATAATTAGTGTTTGACTAAGATAGAATTAACTCTTTGATTTACATGTAGTGAGTGATATCAAACAGCTGAAAACATAATAAAAGTGATATCTTTGCCGTTAGATCAAGGGCAGCTGTAGGGAGTGAGTTGATTCCATTGACTCTTCAGGGAGTTTAGCAGGGGTGAGAATTCCTGTTTTGCTAAGATGGATTCATGGCTCTCTCCTGCAGGAGACAGGAGTTGGGAAGACTGTGAACAGCCTGAGGAAACATGAGCTCGTGGGAGACTTTGCCAAGGACCTGGTGGCCAGGTGGAAGAAGCTGGTGCCGGTGGCCCAGGAGGCAGAGCGGTGAGTGAGCCCCATGGACGAGCTTTGGGAATGTTTTTTCAGTGGATATTTCAAACCTCTCTGGCCAGGGCTCTGGAAAAACTTGTAAAACCAATATGTGAACTCTGCCTGGGGGTTTTGCCTTGTTTTGGCAGAAAGTCCCTGCCTTTGCTGGCTCTGGAGTGTTGGGATGATGACAGCTGCAGTTTTCATGTGGAAGTTGGGGCCAGCTTTCAAGAATTTGCAGTTTGATGAAGAGATTAACAGGAGATGCCAAAAAAAGTGCCCTTAATAAAGCAAAAGATGTACTGGGCTTGCTTCCCACTTTATGATTCTGAAGACAGGAAGTTTTAGGCCCAAGTTACTTGAAAGAATGCTTCTATGAGCCAGAATCCTATGGAAACTGGAAGTTATTGCTAGCAGGCATGTGGCAGTAACAAAGCTGTGTTGAACCCAGCAGAGATCAAATAGATTTGAGTGATAAAGGCCCAATTATTAATGGGAATTTAAAGGAGTGGTATTCCCATGTGTTGAACTGGGGAACTGGGGGACATTCCCACAGCATCACAGAGCCAGGAGGGCGTAGGCACAGAGAAGGTTCTGTCTCTAGTCCTAATAAAAGTGCTTCATCAATTCTTGCACTAGAAATGAAGTTTTTAAATCCTTGATTGTTGCTGTTCCTTAGAGTTTTAGTAAGATTTTTGCAACAAAGCTGCCAAATACAACCTTGGTCTTCTGTGAGAGGTGTTCCAGTCCAGGGAATGGCTCTTTTCATTCATGTTGGGCAGTATTAATATCTTTTTCTTCTCCCTTCAGAAATAACCTGGACTCTGAAGACCGTGACTATGAGAGGAGCAGCTCCAGCAAAAGGCATCAGGAATCCTCCCTCAGAGATGATGAGGAGGCTGATCAGGATTACTCAGAACCCTTCCAGCCTTCTTGCAGCCAGTCCTATAGCCCAGATCATAGGGAAAAGAAGTCCAAAAGGTATCCCAGGCCTGAGAGAGCCCACGAGACTTATGGCTATAGCAGCCACCAGGGGAAGGGCTGGGGCAGATCCTCCCCAGTGCTCTCTTCAGACCAGGAGTACTCGGACTGTGGGCAGGCTGTGTCACCAGAGCCCAGTGAGAGCCCTCAGGACATGGACACAGACCCTGATGCCTCTGAGGAGCAGGAAGAACCAGCCCTGTTCCATGGCAAAGCCAGCAAAGGTCCCAGCTTGCAGGAGAAGCTGGGGGCAGGCCGGGAGCGCGGCTCCGGCGATTTCTGCGCCAAAGGGAACGCGGCTCGGAGCAAAGAGCACAAATCCTCGCACAAGAAGCAGCGACTCGATGGCAGAGGGGATGACAGGACCTCTGCCTTCAGCCCTGACAGGTTGCACAAAGCCTCTTTTAAAGAGCAGCTCAGAGAATCCCCTGTGGCAGCCAGCAAGGAGAAGCATAGGACGTCAGAGGGCACCAAAAAGGAGAAGAACCGGGAAAGCGGCACCTCCAGGAAGGAGAAGTTGCACTCGTTGCCACACTCAGAGGAACCTTTGGACAACCATGTGAAGAAGCAAAAGCATCGGGACTCTGAGAAGAGCAAATTGGAGAAGCCCAAGCAGAGCCTGGAGAGCTCGAGCTCAGAGAAACGGAAAGCTGAGAGTGACTCTGGCAATAGGAGCAAGGAAAAGGGGGGCTCTGGGAGCTTAAAGTCTTCGGAGGGGAAGCGTAAAATCTCTGATGTGGAAAAAAAATCCGTGGGGTTTTCCTCAAATTCTGGGGAGGGGGAAGCAGAGGATGAGTTTGAACAACCTACAATGTCGTTTGAGTCATATCTCAGCTATGACCAGCCCCAGAAAAAGAAAAAGAAAGTGGTGAAACCCTCAGCTGGGTCAGCTGGGGACAAAGACCGAGGGCACAGCAAGCAGAACGGATCCAAAGCCAGTACCAACAGCTCGAGCTCCAGTCAGAAAAGTCCAAGCCACAAGAGAACAAGTGAGAAAAAGGCAGAGAAGAAAACCCCAGAGCCTCCTAAACCAAAGAGGGTAAGGTTTGGTAAGAAAGCAGAGTATGTGTGGATGTGAGCTTAGAATCCAGCCCAGTTTGCAGTGCGTGTCCTGCTAACAAGGTTCCCATGTCTCACCTCTCAAGTATTTATGCTTTTCTAAAATGGACTTTTTTTAGTGTCCAGAAATGGGAGAACTGGTGGTACAAGGCAGCTCATTCCAGAAGACAAACCTTCTTTTGTGAAAGCCTGGAAAATGAGCAATATTTCTGTACCGATCGTTTGTCACATGGGTGCCAGGGTTTGGTGTATAAATAGGGACTAATATGTACAATCTTTACTGTTTCATCTTTTCATTCAACTTTGAAACACTTGGCTCTTCACAAACTGATTTTTAAAAGGTTTAACAGCATTTTCAATCCTGCTTTGCCATTCATTCTAATAAGTGCTTCATAAAACTCCATATCAAAATTTTCCCTCAGTTTCTGAGGTTCCATTCTCCTCCACCAGTGTAAAGGTTTTTGCAGGAAGAGGAGAAGAAACAGAACTGGTAAATGAGTGTTTGACATCAGGGAAAAGCTTCTGTTTGTCCTGAATAGGTTAAAAACATGGATGACTCTCTCTGGAAGGTCCTGAATGATTCAGATCCCAAATTTTGGCTTCTTCCTATTGGCAGCCACTCCCTGACCTTGTTCCCTGGTGCAAACAGAGCAGCATGGAGTGGTTTATTCAAAATATGCAAAAACCCCTCAGTTCAGTGCTGTTTGGTGGAATGACACATTCTGCTGTATTCCTGTCTTATTCCATGTACATCCTCTCCTTGCAGATAATTTTAGATGTGGTACCAACGTTACCAGACATCCCCCTGCCCCCCATCCAGGCCAATTATCGTCCTCTTCCCTCGATTGAGTCCATCACCTGCTCCCAGACAAAAAGGAAAGGTATGTTGGGCAGGAAAATGGGTTTGGAGTGAGCCAGATTGGGGGAGAGAGCAGGAGTGGATGCTGGCTGGGTTCAAGTCTTTCTGTTGGGGTCAGACAAAAAATCAGCTGCTTCCCACGTGCTCCATCAGAAATGAGAAGAATCCTTCACTGACACTTCTTTGGGGCTCAGGCTTTGCACTTGTCCTTCCTGAACTTGCTCTGACGTCTCTTAGAGAAGACTTTGCCCTTTAGGTCACTTCTGGGTGACTCCAATTTGTGATATTTATCAGGACAGGCTGTTTCTTTTCTCTGTCCCCTCCTCACTCCAAATGTTTCCCTCCACAGCAGTGTCCTCGCCAGTGGAGGAGAGCGAAGCAGGTTTCACAGGCCGGAGGTTAAATTCCAAAATGCAGGTGTACTCTGGCTCCAAAACTGCCTACCTCCCAAAGATGATGTCCCTGTACCAGCAGTGTATCAGGGTCCTCAGTAACAACATTGACTGTAAGTACCTTTCCTTGTCTCAGACTCACTGTGCACATGCACTGAAATTTTGGCAACTTGGTGCAGACCCCAGCAGTTCCCCCTTGTTACAAATATGGGATAAATCCCACTGGAAGCCCAGGTGCTGCAGGGACCAGCACCCAGAATGCTTTCAAGCAGTGCTAAAGCACTGGAAATTGTGGCAAACAGAGCTTGCAGAGATATTTCTCAACTTGGAGATATTGGTGCCTGAGGTTCCTTTCTCCTCCCCTCACCCTGTGTGGTGTTGTGCAACACTGCAGTTTTCTCACTGTATTTCAAGGTGTTAAGCCCTTTCCTTGGCAAGGAAGGAGCAGGATAATTAATACCCTGTGCTTCTTGCTGCTCTCTAGCAATCTATGAAGTGGGTGGTGTCCCTTTCTCGGTGCTGGAGCCGGTGTTGGAGAGGTGCACCCCGGAGCAGCTGTATCGCATCGAGGAATGTAACCATGTGAGTGCCTTGGCCTGGGAGAGGGGATGTGATGTGCAGGGCTGTTCTCACAGAACAGCAAAGCTTTTTGATGGAAGGAGGTGGCTTTTGCTAGTCCTGAATTCCTGGCTTTGCTGCACGCGGGCCCTGCTGGAATTCCAGTGACACCAGCACTGAGCTGGTGCCGAGGGAAAAGGGGACTGGAGGAGTCAGGAGGGAATCCCAGCTCTGTGTGGGTTTGCTTCAGGTGCTGGTGGAGGACACGGATCAGCTGTGGCACAACCACTGCCTGCGAGACTTCAAGAACGAGAAGCCCGAGGAGTTTGAGTCGTGGCGGGAGATGTACCTGCGGCTGCACGACGCGCGCGAGCAGCGCCTGCTGATGCTGGCGCGCAACATCGGCTCTGCCCACGCCAACAAACCCAAAGGTGGGCCTGAGCCTGGCCAGCTGGCCTTCAAACCAGTCCAGCTTAGGAGCAGATTAGCTCTGTGTGTTGCCTTTGCTTTGTGGTTTAGTGGTGTCTTGCTTTCATCCGTGAGGGTGTTGAAGCAGCTCAGTATTTTACAGCAGTGTTGAGTAGGCTTCTGTTCCATGGGGCTCCTCCATTCTCCATTCTCTTCCTCCATGGAAGAGAACCAGGTTGGGGGGAAACATTCCTGGTTTTTGGATGAACTTCATGAGAACTGCTGAGCTGATCTGTCTGATTTCTCACTGTGAGAAGTTTAGACCTTAGGAAGGAGGTCTGAACTCTTTTCAGAAGGAGAAAGGAGACTGTCACAATTTCTTTGGAATGGATGGATTGGGGAGAGGTGGATGAACTGTCAGTAGTAAGACCAGCATTGAGGAGCCTCCTTTATAACCAGCTGGATGTAAGTGATGTTTCCCTGTGGCCTGTTGCAGGGAGAGTGGCCAAGATGGCATTTGTGAACTCTGCAGCGAAGCCCCCTCGGGATGTACGCAGGAGACAGGAGAAGTTTGGAACTGGAGGCCCTCTTCTGCCAGAGAAGACCAAGTGAGTGTTTCTCTGTAGCACTTGCTACTTGCTACTTGCTCAGGACCTCCTGCCAGCCACCCCCTGAAGCTCAGGAAAGGATACTGAGTGTCTGGGAGCTCCTTCTGCAGAGAAACTTGTAACTTTAATGTACATCCTGTTTCCTGCTGGGAAGCACAGAGATCCGGGTCACTCCTGGTTCCACATTGTATCAGCCCTGCTTCTGTTACACACGTGGCTTGTTTCTGCAGAACAGCCTGAAACCAAGGTGAATCCCTGATGGAAATACCTGTTCTGTGTCTGTTCCAGAATAAAACCAGTGCTGTACACATCCAGCAAAAGCCACGCTCGGGCGAGTGACGAGCAGTCCTACGATGGGCCCAGCACCAGCAGTGCCCACTCGGTCCCATCTTCAGGTAGCACCTTCTCCTCCTACGACCCCAGGAAACCCCCTGTGAAGAGTAAGTACAACCTGCAGGACATCCCTGTGCTCTCTTAGAGCTTCTCCTTCACAAACTGCTGCTGTGGGAGAATTCCAGGCTGTGCACGAGGGTTGATGGTGGTCTCTCTCCTCTGTTCAAACTTGTTGCATGAGGAACAGCAAAGGGAAACATCTGATTCACCTGCTCAGAGCTGACTGGATCAGCCTGTCCTAATGGCACCAGTGAGGCAGAACCTCTGCCTTTGCCCTCCTGCTGCCCTGGCTCTGTGCAGCTGTTTGGAACTGGGAGTGCAGCTCTCTCTGGGAGGGAGCAGGGAGGGTTTAAGCAGGGATCTGGGTTGGTGCAGTGCAGAAAGCAGTGGCTTCTCCTCAATCTATGACCTGAAAACTCTGATAGGCCCCACTCAAACACTCGTCTCTGCCAATTTCAATTGCTTTCAGCTCTTCTATCACTTTTGCTTCCATGTGGTTTTTTTTTTTGTTTGTTTGTTTGATTCAGTGGTGGTTTGTTTTTTTTTTCTTTCTCTTTTGCAGAAATTGCACCAATGATGGCAAAGACTATCAAAGCTTTCAAAAACAGATTCTCTCGGAGATAAGTTTGCAGTGCTGAGCTGGGCCTTTCTCTCTTGGGGAGGAGTGGCACTGAAGGGGGAGAAGGTACCAAACAGCCCTTCCTTATCTTTGAACTCTTTGGAGGCTGCAGCTGCTGGGAGAAGCTTCGATCTGCACAAGATGACGGCACAGTATTTTATCTTTTATTCTGGTCCCTTTCTCAGTGTCAAGTCCCCCTCTTTTACCCCTTGTCCTCAACATTCTGTTTCTGGCTTTGTCATCCATCGAAAGAAGGGTGTACAGAATCTCCCGACACAGGAAAATGTGAAATCTTGGCACCTGCTGAGAGTGGAAGATCCAGAGACTTATTTACTATTTAACCTCTTAATAAATTATAAAATGGTTTTAATTAATATTTTGCCCCTCTACCCTGCTGTATTATTTATGTTGCTCCCAGTAGTCTCTCCCCTCCTAACCCAGTCCTGGGGTCAGCCTTGGTGACTTGAGCTGGAATCCATCTGAGTGGACACTGGGTGTCACAGGAGCCTTCCCTGTGCTCTGGTAACTGCTGGGCCCAAAGTCTCACCTGGAGACTCTGGGACAGGTAGGACCAGTGGCCCAGCCACTTGTCAGTCCTTTGGCAAGTGCATCCAGCTCTGAGGCTTTGCCCCTGCTCGTGTGTGTCAATAAAATCTGAGCTCTTGACCTTCTCTGTGCTGTTGCTGTAGATCCTGTACAGGTGCTTTTGTGGTCCTGCAGGGATGCCAAGAGCCTTTGGGGACGTTTCCTCTGCTGCTGTTGTCTTCTGCTGGCTACTGGGAATAGAACTGCCAGGGATTTGGGAGTTGTACTGTGCACCGAGTCAGATTTTAACTTTTTATCTGGAGAGAGATAGGGGACTTTGCAATGGAAAACAATTTTTAAATACCAGTGAAGGCGGTGTTTGCCTCTTTGCCTCTTTTAGTAGGAAGAAGGAATACTTCTGTCTTGTTTTCTGTGTGGAATTGCAAAGGATTTATTTCCAGTTGGGAAGCTGGTGCCTAAATCCTGTCTTTTCCCTGTACGTTTTGCTCTGTCCCCTCTTTGGAAAAATCCAAGGATTTTGGTCTTTGAACCTGAAACCACTTGTATGAGGCTGGAGGGAAGTGAGCGACGGAATGTGGCTGTTGTAACACGTGTGTGTTCCAGAGCTCCCTTGTGCCTGGTGTGTGAGGAGCTGGAGCTCAGGAAGGAGAAGGTGCTTGGTGGGGCTGGTGGGAGTGTCAGAGAGTGCCCTGGAGCTCCTGGAGAGGTCAGAGCCCTGCTGAGGCTCCTGGAGCCCTGCTGAGGATGTGAGGATGGCAGCTGGGCTCGCCAGGGCCGGAGCTGGGCACAGCCAGGAGCTGTGCTGTGCTGTTGGGAAGGTTTCTGCTTGTGGGATGTGTCTGGGGAAAGTTTCTGCTTGTGTTTTGTCTGCCCCAAAGGGAACCCTGGGGTGGTGCAAGCAGAGGATGGGGCTGGGGAGGCCCCAGGGCTTGTGGCCTCTCTGGGAGGGCTCTGGGGTCACACTGGGTCGGAGAGGGGAGGGATTCTCCTGTTCCAAGCCATATTTGCTGCCATAGGACTTTGCTGTCTGGGTGGAAAAGATGCTGGTAGTGGATGCTGTTGTTGTTGGCAGCTCCTGAGAAGCTCTGCTGCTGGCTTTCCGTGGCTGCCAAATCCCAAACCGGTGGAGTTGTCTGTGTGCACTGACCGGGGGAAACCTTGCTGTGAAGGGTCCTCCCTGGAGGGCTCTAAAAAAAATCCCTGTTTTGCTTCTGGTTTCTTTTTGGTTGTTTCTTTCTTTCCTTTTTTTCTTTTCCCTCCTCCTTTAAAAGCAATGTCTTTCTTTAAAACCATCTTGAACACCTGTCTCCTGTTTATTTGGTCTGTTCTTTGTTTAGTTTGAAATTCTTGGGAAAATGTTCTCAGACTCTCATGTGCTGTAAGTTTGTTACAGTCCCAGATGCTTTAATGTTACCTTGCAGCATTTCAGTGTGTGTTGTGCTGTAAAATAATAGCTCCTTACTCTCCTGTGTTTTTGCTGTATTTAATTTTGCTGTACTTTTAATTAGATAACAATATATTCTCTTCTGCTGACTGTTGTGCTACTGTTTATTTCTCCTCTGTACTTGGGCTAGGGGCAGAGGGGAGGGAAGCAGAGCCTGGCATCGTGTTCAGACACGATGGAGCTTTGAGCAGAGGATCTGGGTGATGCCCAAGAACGATTCTGGGCACTGCTAAACTGCCAATTAATTGATATCCCAGCTCCACCCTCAGCATTGCTGTTTTGGGGAGATGCCCTTTCCCTCTCAGAGCAGCCCCTTTGCTCCAGGCTTTGCCAGCTGTGTCCCTGTTTCGTTTGTGGCATTGCAGGGAGGTGACTCTGCTCTCACAGGGGCGATGCCAACCCCTCGCCCTTCCCTTCTTTTTGCTCAAACACTAAATCCAGCCTGGGGAGAGGTGGGCACCGGCCCTCAGCTGGGAGCAGAGCAGGGATATTTCCCCCAGGGACACACTACTGGGATCAAAGTGTCTTGGGCTGTGACACTTGTGCAGTTGTTGTGTGCTCCACCACACGCTGAAGGATGGAGCAGAGCTGCCTCTTCCCCCTTCCCACCCATCCCTGTAGGATGAGTAGTGGGGGGAGGAGGAGGGGGAGTGACTTGGACTCGTATTTGTATTTTGGTCCCAAACTGTGTATATATACAATTTTCTATGTTCCTTTTTTTTTTTTTTGTGGTAACTAAGATGAATATTTTAATTAGATAAGTTATATGAAAAAGAGGAGAATCATGTCTCAATAAAAGCCAAACACTGGACCGTGGCTGCTCGTTCTTTCCTGATATTGACAACGAACGTTAAACACACCATGAGGGTGATGCTCCGGTATCCTACTTGCTCTCCTGGCGGGGGAGGTGCTCCCGTTCCTGCCCCATGGATAATACCTCTGGAACCTTGGCGGGAAAGCAGCAGTTTCGCCATTCCCCGGGCGGGGTGGGGCCGGGCCCACCGGGACTCCTTCCCGGGATCACCGGGACCCTCCCCGAAATCACCGGGCGCTTCACGGGCTCAGCACGTGCAGAGCCAGGTCACGCCCACATAGGCGTGGCTACGGGAAAAGAACCTATCACAGTTTTTGTATGGGCGTGTCTAGTTAATGGAGGATGTGACGTCAGGGAGATGGGCGTGCCCTGTGGACATCGTGGGCGTGGTTTCGTTGCCAGTGGGGCGTGGCTTGTGGCACTGTGGGCGGGGTCTCGCCGCCGCGCATGCGCGCTGCGCGGTGCCGGCGCGGCCATGGCGCACGGGCACGGGCCCGGCCGGTGCCGCTGCTGTGGGGAGGAGGCGGCGGAGCGCGGCGCGGCCTGGGGGCTCTACCTGCGCATCGACCGGCAGCGCCTGCAGTGCCTCAACGAGCGCCGCGAGGGCTCCGGAGCCACCGTGTTCCGCCCCTGGGAGGAGCGCGGGGACCGCTCGCAGGTGCGGCCGGGAGCGGCGGTGGGGTCGGGGGGTGTCGGTGACAGGATCCTGCCCCTCGACTCGGCCCTAGGGAGGCACAGCTGCAGTGCGGTGTCCGGGCCTGGGTTTCTCAGGGCAGAAGGAGCTGCTGGAGGGTCACAAAGATGATTTGGGGTCTGGAGCATCGCCCTCATGAGGGGAGACTATAGGAGCAGGGCCTGGTCAGTCTGGAGAAGGGACAGCTGAGAGGGGATCCCATAAATCCTTAAAATATCCCCAAGGGGTGTCAGAGGATTTGTGCCAGCCTCTGTTCAGTGACAGGATAATGAGCAAGGGCCATAAACTAAAACACAACGAGTTCCACCTCAACATGAGGCAGAACATCTTTCCATGAGGGTGGCAGAGCCCTGGAACAGCTGGAGACTCCTTCTGTGGGGACAGCCCAAACCCATCTGGAGCTGTTCCTGTGTCACCTGCTCCAGGTGACCCTGCCTGGGCAGGGGTTGGCACTGGATGATCTCCAGAGGTCCTTTCCAATCCTAAATATTCTGGGATTCTGTGAGCAGGGTACTGCAGGACCCCCTGAACCCCACTGGGGTGATTCCTCCAGCTGTCCCCTCACCTCCCCTCTGCCCCCTGTGCTTCCCCTGCCCACCCCAGGCCAGCCCTGACCTGCTCTCCTCTCTCCCCAGTTCGTGGAAAGCGATGATGATGAGGAGCTGCTCTTCAACATCCCGTGAGTTCCATCCCTGAGCGCCTCTGGCACCATCCTGGCTGGTGGCAGGGCTTGTTCCTGGCCTGGGAACGATGCACTGGGGCTGACTTGGAGAAGACAGAGGTGAAAACCTGGCTCTGTGTGTCTGGGCAGGTTCACGGGCAGTGTGAAGTTGAAAGGAGTCATTGTGATGGGCGAGGAGGACGGGACACACCCGGCGGAGATGAGGCTGTGAGTAAAAGCAGCTTCCCCTTCCTCAGAGGGGCTGGGTGCTGTGGGGGGAACTGGTGGTATTGTGAGAAGACAAAGTAAATCCTTTTTATTTTTGTGGAGAAGAACCTGGGCAGTGTTAATGGATGGAATCCAATTACCTGACCTGTTGTTAATAACTCCTTCTTGTCCTGCCAGGTTCAGGAACATTCCTCACATGTCCTTTGATGACACAGCCAAGGAACCAGAGCAGACGTTCAGCCTGAGCCGGGATCCCTTGGGAGAGCTGGAATATCCCACCAAGTATGAGACAGAACCTGGGGAGTGGGGGCTGCTCCTGCCTGCCACAGCAGCTCTGTGCAGCCGTCCAGATTTAGGGAAGGGTCAGCACAGGGCAGTGCCTCAGAGCTGCCCTCAGGAGGGTTTGCCTCCCCAGCTCTGTCCTGCCCTCTGAAACATCCTTCCCAGAGCCTGGGGCTGGCTGTGTTGGCACCCCAGGAATTCTTGGGGTGCAGAATCATCCTGCTGTCCTGTCCCCTGCTCAAGGCTGACCCACGGGTGTGAGGGAAACCCCTCCTTGCTGCCAAGTGTGACTCAGATCAGGGGGAGCTGCTTGCAGTGTGGGACCCTGGGGAGGTGCTGGAGCACCAGCTGCAATCTCAGGGTCTGTTTTCTTGCAGAATTGCCCGTTTCTCCAACGTTTACCACCTCTCCATGCACTTCCCAAAGAACTTCGGAGCAGAGACAACCAAGATTTTCTACATAGGCCTGAAAGGGGAGTGGACAGAGGTGAGTGAGAGCAGAGAGCAACCAGAGTGTGGAAAGGGCTGAAATCCTGCCTTCCCTGGATTTAAAACGTTCCATCTCCACCCAGGCTCATCGCCACGAAGTCACCATCTGCAACTACGAAGCCTCGGCGAACCCGGCCGACCACAAGTTGGAACAGATCACCCCTCAGACTCACTTCATCTCCTAACGGGGCTGCCGCGAGCCTGCCTGGGGCAGGAACGGCTTCGGAGCAGCTCCGTGTTTGTGGGACAGACACGGCGGCGCGGTGTGAGGCGGCAGAGCCGCTCTGGAGGCCCCGCCCGCGGGCAGCGCCGAGCCGTGTGCGGGGCCGGTACCGGCTGTGACTGACAATAAACACGCTGCGGTGCAGAGCTGTGCGCTGTCCCTGAGTCGCGGCCCTCCCGTGTCCGCGGGTGGCACCGGTGCTGAGGCGGGGAGGGCGGCGGAGGCCTGTGCCCTAACCGCTGTGGGAAGGGCGGGGCCGCGGCGTGTCGCCGATAACTGCCGGTGGGCCCCGGTCGTGGTCGCGGGTTCCGAGCGCGATCCGCTGCCCGTTTCCATCATGGCTGCCCCGCCGCTCCCGGCGCCGCGCGGCGTCACTTCCGTCGCGCTGCCGGAAGTTCCTGTGGGAGCGCGTCGGGGGGAGCCGCGAGGAGCGCGCGCGCCGGGCCGCGGGAGAGGTGCGGGCGGGGGGGGCGGCACGTACCACCGGGCCGCGGCGGGGGGGGCGCAACCGGGCAGCGGCGCGGCGGGGGGACGTACCACTGCTGCAGGCGGGGGGGGGGGAGTTCCGTGAGGGCCGCGGGGATTGGGGGGGGGGGGCGGCGAGGCCCTTCGCGGGGTTTAACGGGAGATTAACGGGGAGAGGGGCCGGGGGGGCGCGGGTCTGGCTCGGAGGGTCCCGGTGCGGTAACGGGGCCGCCTCTTCCCGCCCCCGGGGGTCTGTATGAGCCCTCAGGACACGCAGCCTGCAGGGACCCCCCCCCACCAAAGCCCCGGGTTTGGCGGAAAACCGGCTCTGCAGGCCGTGGGGGTCCCGCCTCCATCCGCTTCCAGGCGGGATTTCTCCATCCCCCGCTGGATTCCGCTCCCTGTGGGGCTGCGGGCCTGAGGGAGAGGCTGAGGCACGGTAATTAATGCTAATTAACGATTGATGAACTCATTTTCCCCCGGCGTGGTGTCACTGGTGGAGTCGGCTTGGGGTGCGACAGCTCCAAATCGGACCCAAATTCACCTCGTGGTGCTGTGTTTGCGCCTTGACACCCACACAGACACATCGGAGGGGTTTGATCCCCCTTTGCTCGGGGTTCCCGCCGTGTTCCCTCCAGGAGCGGGGCAGGAACATCCCAGGCAATTCCCAGGAGCGTTTTGGGCAGCTCTGACCGTCCCGAGCCCTGCTTTCCCTGGAGCCTCTCCGGCAAGGATTGCATCCCATCACCTGCCAGGGCGCCGTGCTGCTATTCCTGGCTCTCTCTGTCTCTCCCTGCCAGGGTTTTTGGCAGGTGCTGGCTCTCCTGGCCGGTTGTTTTGCCCCTGGAGTACACACGAGCACGTGGGCCGTGTGTCTGTGTCAGATCCGGGCAGCTGCTCATTGCCGGTGTTTTTATTTGAGTGGGGAAGCCGCTGACGAGCAGTCGGTGGAACGAGTCGGGCAGGTCTTGGCCGGGCTGGGATTCAGAGCCGGCTGTTTCTCGTGGGTAAGGCTGGCTGCTGGCGGTCCGGGCTCTTGGGATGGGTTTGGGGTGATCCTGTGTCACCCCAACCTGCTGGGGATAGAGCACAGTGAGCAAAGGCCTCCGAGGGGCAGCTCTGGTCTCTGTGACAGGGACAGGACCTTGGGAGCGGCTGGAGCTGTGCCAGGGGGGTTTAGGGTGGGTTTAGGGAAAGATTGTTCCCCCAGAGGTGCTGGGCACTGCCCCAAGGCTGCCAGAGCTCCTGGAGGGTTTGGACACCGCTCTCAGGATGCCCAGGGTGGGATTTTTGGGGTGTCTGGGCAGGACCTGGGGTGAGACTGGATGATCCTTCATCCCTTCCAGCTCGGGATATTCTGTGATCCTGTTCCTGGGGGATAACGGCAGTGCCCTAAACAAGCTCTGATCTAATTAGTGCTGGTGGCGCGGTGGGGTCAGGGCAGCCTTGTGGGGAGCTGGAGCTGTGATTTGTGATGCAATGGGAACAAACACCGTGGATTGTTGTGGCTCAAGGTGCCGTGGGTGCTGTCACCTCTGTAGGGTCTGTGAGGTGACAGGACAGTGGCAGTGACCCTGCCTGCTGTCCTGGGGAGACACAAGAGTGTCATCCATCCCTGGGGGGGCTCAGACCAGCTCCCAATGCTCTGGTTGATCCTAACCAGCCCCATAAAATAGGGCTGGACCTTTATTTGTGCAGCAGAGCCTGTGCTGCTGCGTGCCGAGGGTTTCCTGCTTCCTGGTCAGAGCAGGTGTGGGTCAGGCGCCTGCCCAGCTCCGGGAAGGAATCAGGGGCTGCAGGAATGAAGGGATGCTGAGGCTGCTCTGCCCAGCCACCCTCTGCCCACGCCAGTGCAGCCACAGGAACAACTTTGGCTCTGAGCTGTAATTTCCAGGCTAATTTTAACCCTTCCAGCACCCCACGCTCTGCCACACGAGGAGCTTTGGCTGCTCCTGGACTCTCCAGCACTGCCAGGCCACAGTGTGGGATGTCCCAAGGCCTTCAACAGCAAAGCCTTCACCTGCTCTTTAATTTTCCACCTGCTCTGTGCTGAAGGGGGGACGGGGGTGAGAGGTTTGTTTCCTGCCTCACTCACCTCTGTGTCCCGCAGGTGCCAGTGTCGATCCCTCTCGGTGTATGTGTGGTAACAACATGTCTGTCCCCCTCCTCGCCGACGCTGTCACCGTGTCAGGGGCAGAGCGGGAGACTGCCGCGGTAAGGGCTGCCCTCCCCTTCCCTCCTTCCCTTCCTCCCTCCCCTGGAACACAGGGAGCTCCAGCACGGGGGAGGCAGGGCCAGCAAGGGCTCTGAGGCTGACCTTGGGCTGGGCTGTTTGCTCCAGTGTGAGAGCTCAGCTTGTGAAAGCAGTGGGAGTTAGGGCTGATTGGGCTTTTTAAGCTTTTAAAGCAGATCTCCCAAAGGAACCACCCCCAGTCTTTCCCTGGGGTGTGCAGGCTGCCTTCCCTCTGCTCCCCAGGGCTTAGGGGTTGCTGGAGATGGAGGTGAAAAGCCTGTGGAAGTGAATTTGTGAGTCCTTGGTGATACAGGGGAGGAATTCCTCCTTGTGAGGGGGATGAGCAGCTGTGGCTGCCTCTGGATCCCTGGCAGTGTCCAAGGCCAGGTTGGACAGGGCTTGGAGCAGCCTGGGACAGTGGAAGGTGTCCCTGCTATGGCAGGGGTGGCACTGGATGGGATTTAAAGTCCCTTCCAGCCCATTCTGGGATTCAGGCTGGGCCTCTGCTCTGCTGCCATTCCTGGTGGGATGATCTGTCACTCCTTGTCCCTGTGCTGTGCAGAGGAGTTGGGACCTGCCCGTGGCAGCTCTGTGGCAGGATGACACCACATCCCTGACCCACCCATCCGCTCTGCTCCAAGCTAAATTTGAGCCTCTTGGAGCTGGTGACTAAGTGTCCATTTGCCACCTCCCTGCCAGCCCAGCCCAGCCCTGCCCCCTCCCCAGCACGACTCTCACACCGGCTAACTCCCTTCCTTCTCTGTTTAACAGGTCATTTTCCTACATGGCCTTGGAGACACGGGGTGAGTGTCCCTGGAGCTGAATGTGTGGTTTGCCAAATGCAGATCCCGGCCTTTTGCTGCTGCTTTCCCTGGGGGCACCTCTGGGATTTGTGTGGGGCTTTGGGCTGGGGGCTGCAGCCATTCCTCGAAGGGAGTGGCAGGGAATTGCTGCTGGCAGCTGTCTGCTCTTGAATATTTATGATCCCGGCAGCCTGGCAGCCCCCCACCCCCCGCGGGTGGATTTTGTGCTGCCTTCAGGGATTGCTGATAAGCACTGCAGCTTTTGCAGGCCTTGGCAGGGCTGGCAGCTGGGCTGGGCCTGCACCAGGGCATCTCTGAGTTCCCATGGTGGTGACAAAAGGCTTCTCCAGGGGATTCCCTCCTCCCTTTCCTGCAGCTTCAGGGCTTTGTGTGCTCCCCTCAGATGGGAGCAGTGCTGGGGGTGGTTCATGGGGGGTTCAGGCTGATGGGGTGGGTAAAATCAGCTCAGGGGAGGGGTTGGGGGGCAGCAGCTTTGGGAAGATGGCTCAGACAGGCTTTGGACTCATCCCCCCTCCTGTCCCTCCCCAGGCACAGCTGGGCCGATGCTCTCTCCTCCATCCGCCTCCCCTACGTCAAGTACATCTGTCCTCACGCGTGAGTGCTGCCCTGGGGGTTCCTGGGGGTTCCTGGGGTGTTCCTGGGTGTTCCTGGTGGTCTTGAGGCTGCCAAGGCTCCTGGGGGAGGAGGGTGGTGGTCTGGGCCCAGTCAGGCTGGCTTTGCTGCTCCTGCTGCAGGCAGAGCTGCTCCCACAGAGCTGAGCAGCACCATGGGCTCTTTTCTTTTCCCTCCTGTCTTGTTTATCCCTGCAGGGATAAACAAAGGCACTGGAGCTGCCTGTGCATACCCTGGTCAGGCAGGAGGGGCTCAGCAGGAAGGGGAGAGGTGTCAGTTTTGCTGCTCCCCTCAGACTTGAGCAAAATCTCCCAAAATGTTCCTCCACAGGCCCCGGATCCCCGTGACCCTCAACATGAAGATGGTCATGCCCTCCTGGTCAGTGCTTTGTGGGACCCTTTTGTGGGGTGAGAGGGATGGGGAGACAAAATCCACTGTGCTGTGGGGGCCAGGGAAGGGCAGGGCACATCCAGCTCTGCCTCCCCACACCCACAATGCTGGGAGGGCTTTGGGCTCACCCTGCTGCTTCCCCCAGGTTTGACCTGATGGGATTGACTCCAGATGCACCTGAGGATGAGGCTGGGATCAAGAAAGCAGCAGAAAACAGTAAGGAGCTCTGGAGAGGGGGAAGTGGGGGTCTCTCCCTCACTGTGACTGGAGCAGGTGTCTTTGTTCCACCTCTCCTTTGTTTCTGCTTTCCTGTGATCCCAACAAACATTTCCTCTGGGATTTCTGGCACCTGCCTGTCCCTGATGTGCACCCTGAGGTGCTGGGTGATGCTTTTCAGCCCCTCTCCCCTTCCACTGACCCACTTCTCCCATCTCCTTCAGTTAAAGCAATCATTGAGCACGAGATGAAGAACGGGATCCCCCCCAACCGCATCATCCTGGGGGGCTTCTCACAGGTGAGCATCAGCACCCCAACTCCTGCTGAATTCAGCCTGTGAGAGGCTGACCTGGAACAGAGGCTGGGCAGAGTTAAAGGAATAAAGCAGGGATTTATTAAAAGGCCTTCAAAGGATTCACCTTGGGCAGTACAAGAGCCCAGTCTTGGATGGATCCAAGATGGATCCCAGTCATGACTTTTCTTATTTGTAAGTTTTGGTCCATTTCCATGCTGGAGTAAATTGTCCAATTACAGCTTTGGGTTATGAAGTCCCATCCTCCTGGTTTTTCTCTCTTCAGTTCCCCATTTTTTATGTTTTTTGGGAATGATGCTGTACTGGTTGTTCATGATTCTCCAGCTGGAAAAGGATTGTTTCGTCTGACTAAACTGTGAGGAGAACTTACTTAATGTGAAGTTCAGAGTCACACCCCAAGGCAGTACAGAATCTGAAAAACAAGAAAGCTAAACCTTAATGCAGGAGGTGTGTGTGAGGGTGTCCCTGCACGCCCATGGCTCTGACTGCTCTTCCCCTGCAGGGCGGTGCCCTGTCGCTGTACACGGCTCTGACCTGCCAGCACCAGCTGGCCGGGATCGTGGCTCTCAGCTGCTGGCTGCCTCTGCACAAGGCCTTCCCACAGGTACCCCTGTTGCATCTG
>WBND01001223.1:113073-123211 GCA_013398595.1 Tychaedon coryphoeus | reverse complement strand
AGCCCTGGGGCTCGGAGCTCTGCCCTCGGTGCCGCTCAGGCGATTCACGGGTTTGCAGTGAGAGCTCAGGAACCCGGGACTCCCCTGCGGGCGCCTCCAGCCCCGGGGCGGGCTCTGCCCTGGGCTGGCACCGCCAGAGGCTGCGCGGGGCCGGCAGGGAGGGGCTGCAGCTCCCGCACCTCCCGCACGGCCCCGCCTGTCACACACGCACACTCCCCTCAGCCCTCGGCCTGGGCAGCTCTGCCCTCCTGAGATCATCACCTCCTTCCTCTGCTCCTCCTCCTCTTGTTGCTTTTACAATCTCCATCTCTGCCCCGCGGGGGTCCCAGAGGCGTCTCCCCCTCCCCAGCCCAGCTCTGCACCCTCGGAGCCCCCAAGCTTCGTTTACACTCACGGAGCCACCGGCCCGTCTTTAATGTCTTCTCTTGCTGCTACTCGTCCTTCCCTTTGGACTTGGGCTGGCTCGGGGAGGGGGAGGTGAGCTGGGCTCCCTGGACCCCGGGTTTGGCTCCTGGTGCAGCTGGAAGGAAGGAGCAGCTTTGCTCCCAGCCATCATCTCACCAGCATCTGAGCCCCGGGTGCTGCTGTGCCCCATCCTCTGCTCCTGTCCCCCGTGTACAATCACCTGTGTCCCTCACCTGTGGCCTGTCCCCTCCTAAGTGCTGGCATCGTGCTGGGCCCCGAATGTCTCCTCTGGGGCGGCTCCTGGCTGACCCTCCCCTCCCACAGGGCCCAGGGCAGTGGCTGTGGAGCAGCTCTGCCCTCACCCCCTTTTCCCCCAGGCTGAGCCCCACCCGGGGCTGATCATGGCTTTTCAAACACCCCCACGTTCCCCTGCCCCCAGGGCTGGCCCTGCTTGCCCTGCCCCAGCCCCAGGGAGCCTCTGCCCGGTGCCCTGGGGGGCTCAGCCCCAGCAGTTCTGCTCCAGCCCTGCCCTTCCTGCCGGGGCTGCACAAAGCAATAACTGCCCTCTGGAGAGAGGAGCGTGGGGCCCACCCTTGGCTGGGGTCTTGGCTTGGGGTTTCAGTTGTTGCCCCTTTTAGGAAGTCTGAAAGCAGCAGAGCTGCTGCTGGCACCGGGGGCAGCCTGGCTCTGCCCTGGGCTCTGTTCTGTGCTGTGTTTTAATGCTGCTGTGCCCCCACGCTCGGCTGGGGGCCATGAGAGGGGGGCAGGGGTGGGACTGCAGCTCCTTGGGGTCACCAGGGGCTGGCAGGGGTGGGACTGCAGCTCCCTGGGGTCACCAGGGGCTGGCAGGGGTGGGATGGCAGCTCACTGAGGGTACCAAGGGCTGGTGATGGACAGACTGACCTGTTTGACTGTGAACTGGAACCGTGTGTGCTGGGGGGCCTGGGACCATCCCTGTGCAGAGCATTCCTGCTCACTCCCTGCCCAGGGGGCAGAACGGCTTCTCTCCATTCCTCAATACAGCTTTGGGTTTTTTTCTTTTGGTTTTTTTGGGGTTTTTGTTTTGTTTTGTTTTTCTTCTCTCTCTTGTCTTCCTTGTACATGTTTGGGGTTTTTTTGTGTGTGTGTGTGCGTTCCACAGAGAATCAAGGTGAAATAAATCCTCAACCTGTCCTGGAGCTGAGCTGGCATCATCCCTGGCTGGGCAGGACGAGAGATTTGGGGAGGGAGTAGGGGTGGCATGAGGCCCCAGGTGCCATTTTTAGGGGCAGCAGCTCTGGCTGAGGGGAAGCAGAACAAAGCTGCCACTTAGAAAGTAGGAAAGTTTATTTTAAAAACAAATCAAAAGCTCGATTCATAATTTAGGAGCATAAGTTATTCATCCAGCTGCCAGCACACGGGGCTGACTGCGTCATCCCTGCCTGGTGGAGCCCTGGGAGCTGCCAGGAATAAATAGGAGCAGTGTGGGCCAGGGGGGCAGAGCCAGCTCCTGGGCAGCCTTTGGCAATGGGGTTTGGGGAGTGGCTGCCACAGGAGGCACCGAGGGGCCATGGGCAGCCAGGCCAGGCTGGCACAGCCCTGGGCTGGGGCTCCTCTGGCTCAGCAGGAGAGGGGGGAGATGAGATTTGGTCCCCAAAACCGTACTGGGGGCAGGGAAAAGGGGGGGGTGGAGGAAGCCCTGGGCTGGGGAAATGAGCCATGGTGGCCTTGGAATGTGACTGGTCCCTGTGGGAGGTTCCTGGTCCCCTCTGTGCCCGGGCAGAGGTGCCTTGGGCTCCCCCTGAGCCAGGTGGGGCAGGAGGGAACAGGGGCTCTGCTGCACTTTGGGCTCAGCAGGACTCAGCTGTGCCAGTGCTGGATGCCCAGGGCACAGGGAGGAGCAGCTGCTCCCAGCCCGGGCTGGCTGCAGCCCCTGGGCATTGCCTGGGGGGCCAAACCAGTCCCTGGCTCTGTTCTCTGTCCATTGTGGTTCTGCTCTGTGAGATGCAAACACCTGGGAGATGAGGATGAGGACTGGGGAGGCTGAGGATGCTCCAAGCCTTCCTGCCCATGCCAGAGGCAGGAGGGGGAGCTGGAACTGCCCCCCCAGGACGGTGACAGCCCTCGGGGAAGGAGGCAGGGCTGGCTCAGAGCAGCCTCAGAACTGGCCACAGCTCAGTTCTTGCTGAAGCCCGTGGGGTTCTGCAGCTGCCAGCGCCACAGGTCCTCACCTGGAACAGGGAGGAGGGAGGTGAGGGAGGGCAGGGGCTGGCAGTGCCCTGTGCCAGGAGGGGATGATGCCCTTACACATCTTGTCCAGGCCAAAGGCAGCTTTCCAGCCCAGCTCCCGCTCGGCCAGCGCGGGGTCAGCGTAGCAGGAGGCCACGTCTCCCTCCCGCCGCGCCGTGATCTGGTACTTGATCTGCAGGGAGAGCAGCACCGTGGGCTCTGGGGTCCCAGAGGGGTGAGGGAACGGTGCCAGGGCTGCTCTGGGGGATCAGGGGTCTGTGGGAACAGCTGTCCCTGTGCCTGTGACCTGCAGCTCTGCCCTTACCTCCCTGCCCGAGGCTTTCTCCATGGCCCGGACCATCTGCAGCACGGAGTAGCCGGTGCCTGTGCCCAGGTTGTAGATCTGGGAGGAGATTGAGGACAGGGATCAAGGGAAGAAGGGCCAGGCCCCCCTTCAGCCCCTGGTGGGACCCCCACACCCTCCCAGGGCTGGCAGCACCCTGAGGTTGGTACCTTGCAGCCACAGTTCTCCTTGAGCTTCTTCAGGGCAGCGATGTGGCCCTTGGCCAGATCCACGACGTGGATGTAATCCCTGACTCCTGTGGGGACACACAGGGTGAGGGCAGGGCCTGGGGTGCAGCCAGAGGCTTTGGGAATCCCAAATTCCACCCATCCCACGACGCACCCGTTCCATCGTCTGTCTTGTAGTCGTTCCCAAAGACGCTCAGGAATTCCCGGCGTCCCACTGCCACCTGCACAGAGGGACAGCCCCATGGGAGCCCCAGCACCCTGTGTCCCCTCCCTGTGCACCCCAGGGGCTGTGGGTTGGTACCTGAGCCACGTAGGGCATGAGGTTGTTGGGGATGCCCTGAGGATCCTCTCCGATCATCCCCGACTCGTGGGCGCCGATGGGGTTGAAGTAGCGCAGCAGGACGGCGTTCCAGTCCTGGGGACACACCCGGTCACCCCCGTGGGGACACAGCCGGGCTGCAGCCCCGGGGGCGGCTCCTCACCCTCTCTGCTCTGCAGAGATCCTGGATCATCTCCTCGATGAAGAACTTGGATTTGCCGTAGGGGTTGGTGCAGCCCCCGACCGGGTGCTTCTCATCCAGGGGGAGGTACTTGGGGACCCCGTAGACGGTGGCAGAGCTGCTGAACACGATGTTCCTCACGCCGTGGGCCTTCATGGTCTGGGGGAAGGCAATGATCAGCGGGCAATGATCAGCACTGATCCAGCTCTGTGCCCTGTGTGAGCCCTGTGTGAGCCCAGGACAGGGCGCTGTGAGAGCAGAGGGGACAGCACAGCGTCACTGCGGGCTCCTCCCACCTCCAGCAGCCGGATGGTCCCGGTGAGGTTCACTCTGTAATATTCCAGAGGCTTCTGCACTGACTCCCCCACAGCCTTCAGCCCCGCCAAGTGCATCACGGCCGAGAAATGGTGCTGCAGGAGGGAACGGGCAGGGCATGGGTGCCACGGCAGCAGGAGCCAGCCAGAATTCCCCCAGGAGCTCGGGGGCTCCATGGCCCGCAGGAGTGCAGCTCTGCGTTTGCTCCCGTGGCTGCCACCCCAGGAGCCCGGCAGGGCGCTGCAGCTCCTGCTCTCACCTTGCTGAAGAGCTCCTGCAGCGCGGCCTCGTCCGTGATGTCGAGCTCCTGGAAGAGCACGGGCCGCTGCGCGATCTCCTGCACCCGCCGGAGGCTCTCGGGGAGCTGCTCGGAGCCTGGGGAGGGAGGGCAGTGAGGCACAGCCGCAGGCGGGCCCGGCCCGGCCCGGGACGGGCTCGCCCTACCTCGGATGGCGTTGTGGAAGTTGTCGATGACCACGGGCACGAATCCCGCCTGCAGCAGCTCCAGCACGCAGTGGCTGCCGATGTAGCCGGCGCCGCCCGTCACCAGGATCTTCTCTGCCATGGCTCCTGCGGGGGAAAAGCCCCAAACCCTCCAGCGGCGGGGAGGGCACAGCCCGGCCACTGTCACGTCAGCGCTGCCGCCAGCTCCTGCCCCAGAGCCGGGCACTCCCGGTCACACCTCCCGGACACGGAGCTGGCACAGCCCGGACACGAGCCCTGGCTCTTCCTGTTAAACCCAGCCCTCAGGGCAGCAGTTCTCATCACTAATTAACTGATTAATTAATTGGGGTGGTCTCCGCAGGGGGATCGGCTCTGCCCTTCAGTTTTTCCCCAGCCTCCCTTCCCAGCGCTGGCCCCGCTCCTCGCCTCCCCCACGAAGGACTTTGGGACTCCGCAAACCGCAGCGATCCCTGCGGGCCCTGGGGAGGGGCAGGAGCCGGGAAGGACCCGAACCGGGAAATTTCTTCCCAACCTGAGCCCTGCAAACCGCCCCGTCCCGGGCTGGGGGAAACAGCAGCTGGGCCAGGTGGGAGAGGGTGGGGAAGGCAAAATAACGCGGATTTCAGCAGGGGAGCGGGGACAGGACCGGGAGGGACCGGAGTGGTCCCGGGGCCCGAGGGGCAGAACGGACCCGGGGACCGGAACTATGCCAGACACCCAGGGATACCGCAAGCCCCGGGGTTTTGGCTCTCCCTACCAAAGGAGGCAGGGCAGGGCAGGACATCCGTGCCTGTACCCCTGCCCGTTCCCCCCGGTTCCCACCCGGTTTCCCCGGTCTCTCACCCGCCGCTGCCGCCGCTCCCGCTCAGCCCCGCGCGGGGCGCGGCCCCTTTAAGGCCGGGCCTTGGCCCCGCCCACCGGCGCCACGCGCGCGGCTCCTCCATGGAAACGTGTCAGGGCTACGGAGCGGCGGCGCGGACAAAACACCGCGGGGGAACGGCGGCCATTGCTGCGCGCGGGAGGGGGCGGGGCCACTGCGGAGAGCCCGGTGCTGCAGCGCCCCCTGGCGGCGGGAGGAGCGCGCTGTCCCAAAACCCCGAATTATTGCCCCAAAACCCCGAATTCCTGCCCCGATTCCGCCTCATTTCTGCGGCGTTTATTAGCGGAGGCTTGATAATTATTACAGTTTATTGAAGTCATGTGGAGAGAAAGTACACAGAGCCTCAAACCCACTCTGCCCCCTGAAAAATACAGAGTTCATGTGCTCGTCTCCAGTCTCACAAATAAACTGTTCAATAAATTATTTTAAATAGAAGAGCTGGGGGCAGTTCCCGAGGTCACCATGAGGACCAGAGGTGTTTCACACTCTGCTCTCTGGGGGTGGAAGGAATTCCTCAGCCCCCAGCCCATGATGATGCAGTTTCCACCTAGAAGAGGCACTTGGAACCAAACCAGCAGCAAAAGCTCCTTAGCTGGTTCAGCTGAATCAAATTTTTAATAGTTTAGACTATTAAATAATGTATTTATTACTCCTGGTAATTGGGTATCTTACAACAGATACACAGAGCAGTACCACAGTCCCTGCAGGCTGAGCACGAGGGGAGGCTTTGGGCTCAGCCCTGGGACGTTTGTGGAGGGCAAGAAGGGAGGAAGGCAAAGCCTGACCTGGAGCAGAGCTCGAACTGCAGCAGCCGTGGGTCCCTGGCTCTGCAGGCAGGAGCTCTGGGTGCTGCTCAGGTCAGAGCTTTCCTCAGCCCCTCCACGTCCTCCCTTCTTAAGGCACAGGGTGACAGCCTCAAGGTCCAATATAGTACAACAGAAAAGGAGTATTCTTTCATTGCTTCATAATTCTGGTGGATTTTGAGCTTCCTCCCAAATGCTGACTAGGAAGGAGCTTGGGAGATCAGAGAGGAATCCCAGCCAGTGCTGGATCCTCGCTTTCCTCTTGATCCAAGCAGGAATTCCACTCAGTGTCACAGTCTGCAGGAGGCCTGAGACACCTTGGAATTGGTTTTTCTGTTCAGGGCATTGCAGATGAAGGTGCCTGTGTCCATCAGCTTCTGGAGATCCACTCCCTGCACGGGAAAGGCACAGGACATGCCTTGAGGGAATCTCAGGCTGCTCCAAACCCCAATGCCCAGCCTGGCCTTGCACACTGCCAGGGATCCAGGGGCAGCCACAGCTGCTCTGGGCGCCCTCCCCACCCTTACAGGGAATATTTTTCCCTCATATCCCACCCAACCCTGCTCTGTGTCAAGGAGAAGCCATTCCCTGTGCCCTGTCACTCCAGGCCCCTGTGAATTCTCTCCCCAGCCCCACTGAGCCCCCCCAGCTGCCCCCCCCACGCTCAGAGCCCAGGGCAGCTGCCACTCACCGTGTGGATGCCCAGCCCATTCAGCATGTACACCAAGTCCTCCGTGGCCACGTTGCCAGAGGCTCCCTGGGCATAGGGACACCCCCCAAGGCCGGCCACAGAAGCATCCACCACGCTCACCCCCATCTGCAAACCAACAAAGCCAGAGTCAGGGGCTGCTCTGCAAGCACAGAATCTGCAATTCCCAAACAAGCACAAAAAAAAAAACCAACAAGGAAAGCTGCTTTATCTGTGTGGCTGCCCCAGCCCTGGAAATGTCCCAGGCCAGGTTGGATGGGGCTTGGAGCAGCCTGGGACAGTGGGAGATGGGCAAGGGGTGGAGCAAGATGGGCTTTAAGATTCATCCCAACCACACCATGAGTGTGACCCAGAGCAGGAATCCTACCTGCAGGGCCACCAGGATGTTGGCCAGAGCCTGTCCATAGGTGTCGTGGCAGTGAACAGCCAGAGCCCCCACGGGCACCTCCTTCATCACCACTGCCAGCATCTCCCTCATGCTGCCGGGGGTGCCCACGCCGATGGTGTCCCCCAGCGAGATCTCGTAGCACCCCATGGAGTACATCTTCTTGGAGACCTGCACACAGCCAGCAGGGGCACTGAGAGGGCTTCCTTCCCTTCCCACAGCTCATTCCTGCTGGCCTGGACTCTTCCTTCCCTTCCCAGAGCTCATTCCTGCTGGCCTGGACTCTTCCTTCCCTTCCCACAGCTCATTCCTGCTGCACCTGGACACCTCCTTCCCTCTCCACAACTAATTCCTGCTGCACCATGACTCCCTGGACTCTTCCTTCCCTCCCCACAGCTCATTTCTGCTGTTCCATGACTCCCTGGACTCTTCCATCCCTCCCCACACCTCATTTCTGCTGTTCCATGATTCCCTGGACACTCTTCTCTGGGATTAAAAACCTCCAGGTGCCCAAACCTCTCTCAACTCCCCATTTCAGCTGGATTCTGTCTCTGAGAACCTGGATACTCCCTTAGGTTAAATGGTCTGACACATTCCCCAGTGCCCACTACATATCCCTAAAAATAACAATCAATCAAAACCCTCTCAGAAATTCTGGTTTATGAGTGACTCACCTCTGCAACTTTAGCTGCAGAAATCTTCCCTTCATAGGGACATCCAAGGACACAGGAAACGTATCTGTGGTTAAAAAAACCCCACACTTTTAGCTGGAAAAGGACAGTGGGATTCTACTGGACAAATCAGTCAGGACTTGTGCATCTTCCATGTCTACAAGATGGGAGAATCAATTTTATATTCCAGAAGTCCAGTGGCCAAAGGTTACAGAATTTCTACAATTTCTTCTTCCACGGGTGTGAAGTTTGCCAAGATGAGCCACTGGTGTGGCTGTGTAATCTGTGCATTTCCATGTGGGATGTTTGCCCAAGAAAATCTGACCCAAACTGATTCTGGATTATTGCAGAATGAATGACCACAAGTGGGTGAATTCCAGCAGGAACTCCTTACCCCCTGACAGGAATGTTGGCTTCCTTTGCTGCCCTCATGACCTCATCAAACCTCTCCAGGCTCTCCTCGATGGAGCAGTTGATGTTTTTCTTGGTGAAGAGCTCAGATGCTGCCCCAAAGATCGACACCTCTTTGGCCCCTGCTGCCACCTGCAAATAAAAAATCCCAAACTGGAATCACAGGAACCACTGAGGGTAGAAAAGATCCCTGAGATTAGCAGGTCCAACTCCTAACCCAGCACTGTTGTTAAGTCAAAGCCAGGTGATTTTTCTTGTGAAGGAAATGACAAACAGAGCCACAACTTCATGATTTCATGGCCAAGTGTTAATTCAAGGGTTTCAGTGGCACCTCTTGGTAGAGATGTCTCAAACCAGCCCCATAAAGGACTTTCCTTTCCAGAGACTCTTCTGTTCCTAAATAAATCTGCCTTGCTTATTTAGACTTGAAGATCCCAGACTCTGTGATATACAGTCTCTGACTACAGTTCTCCCATTTTATAAAAGTATTTTCCCCCCAAACAACCCAATCCTCCCCTCAGCTCATTCTGCACAGGACACATCTGAGTTTGCCTTGAAAAAGGTGAAGCCACAGGTGCAGGAGCAAAGGATCAGGTGGGATTGGAAGCAGCCCAGAGTGGATATTCAGGTTTTCCCAGCCCTTACCGCTGCCTGGAATCCCTTCAGGTTTGGAGTCAGCACAGGGTAACTGATCCCAGGTAATTTATTAATCCCCTGCATGACCTCGGTGTGATCAGCCATCTGCAAAACCAGGAAATGTCTGTGAGGGTGACAACTGCCACTCAGGAAATCATCATTACAGTTCCTTTTTATACAGGGAACAGAAAGATTTAGGGATGAGAGCCTCCAAAAGGAAACAGAAGTGCACCCTGTGAGGGGTCAGGGGTCACCCAGCCAGGCCAAGGTGCACAAACAGCTCTGTGTGTGTGACCTGCCTGTCCCTTTGCTCTTCCCCAGGCTCCAAAGGGAAGCTCTGGGATATTTTAACTCCTCTGCTGGTCCTTGCCCAGTACCAGGGATTGGGGAGCAAGCAGAATCACTGCTTTGCTGTACATCTAGAACACAGCACTGCAAATCCTGCCTGAACACCGACCTGGGGAACCCACTTGGGGGACACGAAGCTGGTGGCCTCTATAACCTGCAGCCCTGTCTCTGACAGCATGTTGATCAAATTGATCTTCACTGGGGTGGGCACAACATTCTAAGAAGAAAAAGAAAAGAAAAAAAACTACAGTTACTATTATTTCCACAACTAACTCTTCCACTGTTAAAAAAAAAAAAAAAAAAAGAGCAATTTTTCAGCATCAAAAAGCAGCATTTAAAGAAAACCCGCGCCATTGGTGGGCACAGGGAGGCGTTTGGGGGATTTGGTTGGAGAACGGCTTTGGCTTTGGTTTTTGGGAGGTGCAGGGAGCCGGAGCCGCGGTACCTTCTCGTTCTGGAGCCCGTCGCGGGGTCCCACCTCCACCACCTTCACTCGCTTCGGGTACGCGCCGCTCGCCGCCGCGGAGCTCACCTGGCACGGGGGGAGCAGTCAGCCGAGCCCCGAGCCCCCGGCCCCGCCGGGCCCTGCCCCGGTGCCGCTCTGCTCCCTTCTCCTGCCGCTCCCGGTGCCGCAGGCTCTCTGTCCGTGCCCTCCGTCCCTTTGTCTCTGACCCCGATCCCCCGGGGCCCCCCAACCCCGTTCGGCTCCGTCCCGGTCTCCCCCGATCCCTTTCTCTCCCCGGTCCCTCTGTCCTTTGTCCCAGGGCCCCTCGGTCCCTTTGCCCCTGGCCCCGACCGCCCGGCCCCGGTGCCCCCCAGCCCCGCTTGGCTCCACCCCGGTCTCCCCCGGTCCCTTTCTCTCCCCGGTGCCCCCCAGCCCCGCTTGGCTCCA
>WBND01001223.1:66957-107364 GCA_013398595.1 Tychaedon coryphoeus | reverse complement strand
GTTCTCCTCATCCCCTCAGGGACCCCCGGCCATGGCACTCAGCCCCTCAGGTTGTCCTCATCCCCTCAGGCACCCCCGGCCATGGCACTCATCCCCTCAGGTTCTCCCCATCCCCTCAGGGACCCCAAGTCCGGCCGCCCCCGGCGCTGACCTGGCCCCGGCCCGCTGGAAGAGCTGTGCCCACTGGCGGGGCTGGAAGTCGTGGGCGGTGAAAAGGGGCGCGAACTCAGCGTAGGTGGTGCCGGGCGGGAAGCGGCGGCGCACGAAGCGCTCGCAGGCGGCATCGTGCAGGCCCTGCCAGTGCCACCAGAACCACTCGGAGCCCCAGGCGGGCACGGAGAACACTCCCCAGTGCACGAACACCCCCACCTTGGCCCGGTCGAACCAGGCCGGCAGCGGCCGCGCGTCCAGGCTGGCCCAGTCCGGGCGGTACCGGGGCTCGGCCAGGACCGGGCCCAGCGCGGCCGCCACACAGAGCAGCGCCCGCGCCGCCATGGCCCTGTGACGTCACCGCCGCCGCGGTTCTCCCTGGGGCCGCGGGTTCGAGGCTGCGGCCGGACCGTGCGGCAGCCACGGCGCGTTCTGCCGCAACAATCCGCGGTATTTGTTCGCACTGTATCACAAATCACAGCTCCGGCTCCCCACAAGGGTGCCCTGACCCCACCGAGCCACCAGCACTAATTAGATCAGAGCTTGTTTAGGGCACTGCCGTTATCCCCCAGGAACAGGATCACGGAATATCCCGAGCTGGAAGGGATGAAGGATCATCCAGTCCCACCCCAGGTCCTGCCCAAACACCCCAACAATCCCACCCCGAGCATCCTGGCAGCGCTGTCCAAACCCTCTGGCAGCCTCGGGACTGTGCCCATTCCCTGGGCAGTGCCCAGCACTTTAGGGAAGAACCTTTCCCCAAACCCACCCTAAACGCCCCCAGCACAGCTGCAGCCATTCACTTGGATCCTGCCCATGGTCACAGAGACTGGAGCTGCCCCTTCAATGCCCCGCAGGCTTTGATAAGTCGCCCCTCAGTGTCCCCTTCTCCAGGCCCTCCTGTGCAGCCAGGACAGGCCTGGGCAAGGCTCCCAAACCCACCCGAGGGCTGGGTGCATCCTCTGGGACACAGGGCAGAGTGCAAGGACCTGGTGGCCGTGCCCCAGCCAGGCTCATCCCTGTAGGAGGCATTTTGGGAGCTGGCAGGAGCCCAGCTGCTGCAGGTTACTGGTGAAAGGGTCCTGTCCCACTTCATTGTCCATTCAGCTAAAAGTGTTGCTTTTGCATAGTTTGGAAAAAAACAACCTCAGTCAAGTTCCTCATGGTCAAAGTATTTGCCCCAGTTTGGGCTTAATCTTGTCACCTGGAGGACTTTGTACACTAGGAAAGAAAAGAAAGAAGAACCTGGAAAATGGCTTATATGTTTAATCACATAACATCCAACAAACACCTGTGTGGTTAGGTCAGCTTTCCTGAAACCTGCTGGAAGAAATGTGCTGCCTGCAAGGTCCTGTCTGGCCCAGCTCTGGCCAAGTCCTCAAACCACAATGAGAATGTTCCATTGAGGTTGGAAAAGCCCTCCTAGACCATCAAGTCCAAGCTGTGCCCAAACCCTACTTTGGCACCAGCCCAGAGCACTGAGTGCCACGTCCAGGTGACACTGGCAGGGATGGGGACTCCAAACCTCCCTGGGAAGCCCCTTCCAAACCCTGACCACCTTTTCCACGAAGAAATTCCTGCTGATGTCCAACCTGAACCTCCCTTGGTGGGAGATTATCACAGAATCATGGAATATCCCGACTGGGACACCGCAAGGATCATCCAGTCGAACTCCTGGCCCTGCACAGGACACCCCAACAATCCCAAACCTGTGCTGAGAGCAAAGTCTGTGCACTTTATGTCCCAGTATTGAAGGGCGGCATCAGCAGGAGCTGTAGCTGATCCCTCAACTCCCATCAGAAGAGAAAAGTGATCCAGACTGTTCCTTCCAGCCTGAGGGTGTGGATTTCCCCCAGGTGCCTCCCTACACTGTGTGTGTGTCCTCACAGACCGTCTCAATCACGGAGGACTTGTGGGTGCTCTCTGCCTCTGGGCTCTCCTCAGTGACCTTCAGCTGCCTCCTGAAGTGGGAGAACACCCTCCTCAGGGAGGAGAACAGCTCCTTGCTCCTCAGGGCGTAAATGATGGGGTTCACCATGGAGTTGAGCAGGCAGAGGGTGCTGCAGAAGGCGAACACCTTGCGCAGGTGGTCGCTCAGCCTGGCGAAGATGCTGTAGATCATGAGCACGAGCACGGGGGACCAGCAGAGCATGAGGACAGCCAGCACCATCACCAGGGTCTTGGCCAGCATCACATCCATCCTCATCCGGGTGTTTTGCTTCCCTACCTGTGCCTGGTGCTTCTCCATGTAGGCCACGTGCTGGCGAGCCCTCCAGAGCACGTGGGCGTAGGCGTAGACGATGCAGCCCAGCAGGACCATGATGAAACAGACCCAGCCTGACTGGTAGTTGTCATCCACAAAGGGGAACAGCTCAGAGCAGACAGAATCCAGCACGCAGCAATTCCAGCCCAGCAGGGGCAGGCAGGCAATGGTGGCACAGGTCACCCAGAGCACTGCCAGGGCTGTCCAGGCTCTTTTCCTGGTCATCAGGAGCTTGTATTCCGAGGGCCGGCTGATGGAGATGTAGCGGTCCAGGGCTGTGAGCAGCAGGCTGCTGAGGGAGGCAGAGAAGGAAGTGTTCACCCCTCCCAGCTGCAGCAGGAACACCTCCTTGGAGAAACCAGCCTTGTTGAACACGTGGAAGTTCACGAAGCTGCAGACAAAGATGATGCTGGCCAGGATGTCAGCCAGGGCCAGGCTGCCGATGAAGAGGTAGGAAGGCTTTTTCCTGATCCCAGGGGAAGAGAAAATCAGGTAGAGCACCAAGGAGTTCTCAAAAACACACATTGTCCCAAAGAGGCCACACAGGATGCCAATGCTAATCTTCTGTGCCTGTGTGCTGAGCACCATGAAGCACTCCATGGTGCTCCCGCTGCACTTGGAGGCGTTTGCAGGTACCTTGCAAGTATCCATGGTGGTTGCCTGGAGCTGGGGGCTCACAGAAAACCTTCTGCTTCCTTCTGCACTTCTTCAGATGCTCTGGAAAAGGTGGAGGTGAAGAGGACTTAACAAGCGATAAATTCAACCCAGACACTTCCCTCTCTTTAGAGGGAAGCAGGCAAAATGAATTCAGCCCACAGAGAGCTGCTTTCAGGTCCACAGCCCAAATGCTGGAGCCAACTTCCACACTTTCCCAGCAGAGCTCCAGGCTTTGTCCCACTGGTGCTTTGGCTGAGACCCACTTCCCACAGCCCAGGGCACCCTGGCTGTACCACCTCAGGTTCCCAGGCTGGTTCCTCACCACAAGAGGGAAGCAGCAACGCTGAGAATTGTACAAATCCTGAGCCAGCTCTTATCACTCCTCCAGGATTCACTGCTCAGGGCCAGCAGCACTGGAAGGGATTGCTGGTGGGGACACTGCTGTGGGCAGACAGGCCCTGCAGAACAGCCTGTCCCACTGGACTTGCCCTGGGAGATGGCTTGGATGGAGAAGGATGGGAGGATTGCCCTGCCAGGGACTCAGTGCAGCTCATCTGGGAACACAAAGTGCACTCTGAAGGATTTACTCCTCACCAAAGCTGTTTGAACATATAAAACAACAAGACTGGGTTTATATTTGAGCTTGCCCATTGCAGCTTTACAAAGCTCATTGCAGTTGTTTCCCCCTCCATTTTCCATGTGGCACAGTCAGAGTGATTAATAGATATGATTAGAGATTAATTAGAGATCGATATTAGAGTACAGGTTGGACATACAAATGGGGACATGCAGGACTGAGACCACCTGAGCCTAAGAACCCCTGTCTGTACTCAGGATTTGGTTAATTTTATCAATACTTTTAGCATCAGCAGAGGTGTGATGGAGGGAAATACCTGATTTTACAGAGGGCAGGTGCTGAGCTACTCAGTGAATTCTGCAGCAGGAGTTGGGTTTTTCTCTGCAGCTCAATGCATTGAATCCCCTTCATAACTTGTCCTTCAGGTGTTATTTTCTCCCATCCTTTCTGTGGATTGCACTGGTGTTTAAACCAAGCTGTGCTGCTCTGGATTTCAGAGAAGAAGGTTATCCTGGACCGGGTTAGAGAGCAGGTGAAGAAGCAGCTGTGGGATACCCCAAACCTGCCTGAATTACAACAAAACGCTGTGCCCAAGCCCAGGGAACAGGACCCCCGTTCCCAAAAGCTTCCAGGATGCCTCACCCAGGCAATGGGATCGTGAGTTCCCTCTGCTGGAGAGGAGAGCACGGAGCTGCCAGTTCCCTTTCCCCCAGAACAAACAAGCCACTGCCTCCCCCTGCCCTCGGCTCTCTTGTGAAAGAGGAAATGTCCCAAACACGCGAGGCACGGCCAGGATGTGACAGCCACAGGGCAGGGGCAGGGGCAGGGCTGCAGGGCTGTGGGTTCCAGCCACCTGTACCCCTCCATCTGTGGTTCCTCTGCCTGCTGTGTGAAATTCAGCTGCTGCTGCTGGAGGTGACAACAGCCAGCACTGCCCAACAAACCTCTGTCCATGACATCTCAGCAGTGACACGAGTTTTATAACTGGCACTTCCTTCCCTACTGATTTCCCCTGATACTCATCACTCTTCCTGTGTTTCAGGAGTTGCAAAATGTGCCCAGTGACTCGAGAGGCTGCCCAGGAGGTGACAGAGAAGAGCTCCAGCCCCACATTTGACTCCTGAGCCTGTCAGGGTTGGGATATCGGTGGCTGTAGGGAGTTCAGTGCACGTTACAGGCATAGCAGGGCAATCCTGATTGGGATTTCTTGGCATTGCAGGCTGGAGCAATCCTGGATTTGGGGCTGATGTGTGACTGAGTGTTGCAACAAGCTGCCCTCTTACATCAGGCTCCTGCATGGGGTAGCACACAGGAGCAGGACGTTGCCCTCAGATCTCAGCGCTCTCGTTTCCTGCAGCCCCTCACAGGAACACCACACAGGCAGCAGGAATTACCAACTGCTGTTATTAAACCTGACAACATGCCTCCCTCTGGAGAGAGATGGATTTAGCAGACAGATGGACTTTTCATATGGCAGAGCTCACCAGGGACCACTGGAGCAGCAACTGCCTCGAGTCTCCAAACCTCCCCAGCCAAACCCCAGCATCCAAACCAAGACATCTCTTCATTAGCAGCCTCCAGCATCACCTTGGCATCCATTACCTGCAGCCAGCATTCCCAGGACCATCACAAATCCTCAAACCTGCAATTGTGCAATATCCAGCTAACATCCTTAGGAGCCTGGAAAGCACTGAACACCAGGCAAGGGAGTGAAGGCAGCAAAATGCCATCCCTGATGTTATGCTGCTTGGGGACAGAATCTGCTTATAATGTTAAAATAACTCCTGTGCTGCCTCTCCTGGCCCAGCTGTCTTCACTAAGTTGAGAAACACTCAGGTTCAAAGTCCTGTGCTGGGCTCACAGCAATTAGCCAGCCCCAATCTTCCTCTCCTACTTCTGTTTTGTCTCAGGCTAAATGACAAGGACAGATCTCTCTGCTCCCCCAGACCCTCCTGGCAGCTCCTGTGTCCCTGAGGGAAAGCACAGGGCTTTGCTCCAACAAAGGTCCCTCCTGCACAAGCATGAAAACATAGGCAGTGCCAAGAGCTCCTCTCCTTGCACTGCCTTTCCTTTTTTTTTTTTTCTTTTTTGGCCACAAAGCTGCTTTTTCCTGCCCAAGGGACATTTTCCTCATGTCAGATGGGTCCCTGGATTAGTTTGTCCATGGCTTCTTCCCCCTGCCTGGCTTAGCTCCTGGGAAAAGTGCCAGCCCATATCTGGTTCCTGAGGGAGAGCTGACCTGCAGCATCCTCCATGGGCCAAATCCCACTTCCAGAGTAGAAATCCCCCTTTCCAAGAGCAGCATTTCCACCTCCTTGGGAATTCCAGCTCCAGGCATGGCTGTGCATCTCCCCACACCCAGCCTGGAAACTCCCATGGGCTGACAGCTCAGCTCAACAAGAAAAAGCCAAGTGGCTTCTGGCCCTCCTTTAGATCCAGGGGCTGTGGCACAGAGGGACTGGTGCCCTGGAAGTGCAGCAGCTGAGCTGAGATTCCCTGGGCTGCTGCACAGGATTAACTCTGATCACAGCACAGCATCTCCTGCCAGCAGGAAGGCCCAGGGTAGGGAATATTTTGCCAAAATGTGTCCTTACAATAGAGAACCGCCCCAGTAACAAGAGCAGAACCCCAAGAAACAACACAGTGAATGAACGAGGAGTGAGTTATCAGGAACAGAATCCAGATAAGATACTTGGGAATGCAACATATTCCTGAAAAAGCCTCAATGACTGCAAAGTGCCCAGAGCAGCAGAGAAACCTCCCCTCCCATTAGATCTGCTGTGAGCCCGCTCACTCCAGCCTAATAACTCCAACTGGCTTCGGGGGAAATTAAATTTACAAATGAAAGAGTCCTTTTCCTTCTCAGTGCCTCGCTGCGATTGATTCCAGCTGTCGGGCTCGCCGTGCCTCGCACGCAGCAGCACCATCCCTGCTTCCACTTGGGATGGCTTCTGCATTCACAGAGCCATCACAGCATCCTGCTCATGAAAAAGTTACCTACCAGTTGCTTAGATAATGTAAAATTAAATTTTCCTGCTGCAATCAGCCAGTGCATTGTGCCTGCAGCACTCTGAAAACGCTGCTCTTGAATGTTTCATGTTCAGAATGTGTGAGAGTTTTGAGCTTTGCAATAAAATAAAATGTTTTAAATGATCACCTACTATGAACAAGTGTGGTAATTTGTGCAAAAATTGTCACTAATGCTTGCAAATTTCACTTGCTGAAAAAGCAAAGTATCTCTTGCTTTACCAACAGTTTATATGTGATTTCTTGGTTTAGTTGTTGAAGTTTTTCCATTATTTTGGAATTAGCTTAGACACTTCCAGGGATGAGCAGCCACAGCTGCTCTGGGCAACCGGTGCCAGGACCTCCCCACCGTCACACAGAATTTCTTTGAACCCATGCCCCTTTGTCCTGTCACTCAGTTCCTGATGAACTGATCCAACATTAACAATTCCCAAAATCAGCTGTGAAGAGTTAACCCACAGGCTGGTATGAAGCACTTACCTTTCACCTTCTCCTTAAGAAAGAATCCATCCTAAAAGCCAATTTCCCACCCTCTGTTACACATTGCCTTGCCGTTTATCTCAAATAGCTGATAGTTAATCCTGGGAATCTCCCCGTGCAGCAGAGTCTCCCCAGCCTGCAGCACCGAAGGCTCTCAGGGATGATGTGAAAAAAAAGAACGCCGGGCTGCAGGATGCTGTGGGTCAGCAAACACAAACCACTCACCTCCCCACGGATGCTCTGGGGCTTCCCATCCCTGCGGCTCTCAGGGCACTCGCTGCAGCTGTGGACAGCGCCTGCTTCCCTCTCCTCTCACGGCACTTCTGGTTTCGTCTGGGTTCGTTGAACCATTCTGGTTTATTCCCCTGGGTTGGAAATCCATCAGTGTGAATCCTTCCTCTGCTTCCTTGCTCTCTGTCACATTCTTTTGGAGAATGTGTGTCGGGTTTTCTTTCCTTTCCCACTTCTCCTCTGGGTGTTGTGTTCTGCTGCCTGCTCGTGCCACAGCTACAACCACCCAAACCCTCCGGCTGGCTGAAATAACCTCCCAGTCCCTCTCATTGCTCCATGTAACTGCAGAGTTTGGGGCAAGAGATATTTAGGCTCTCCTCCTGATTTCTCTGGGAACATAGAAAAGCATGGAGAGGAAGAAAACTAGATGTGGAAAAATCTGCGTGTACCTGGTTGTGTGCAGGTCTAAGGGCAAGCTCAGAAATCTGCTGTCTGTGCCTGCAGCACAAACCTCACCTGTGTCCCTGAATTTCTCTGTACACACAATCAGCCCGTGCCAGAGGAACGAGGTGATTTTCTCCCTGCAAATGGAAGGGAAATGAGTTAAGGTGTTCAGTCACACAGTGCCTGTGGTCAGGAAGGACTGGGGGCTGCAGAGGCTGTGCTCACTGCTGTACCTGCTCTCATCCATCCTTCCTCCAGCAGCCACTTCCCCCCAGCAGCTGCCCGGGCTGGGCTGTGCTGGTGCCGCTGGAAAGCAGGGACAGCTGCTGGGTGACACAGGGACAGTGTCACCGTGTCAGCCCCAAATCCCACAGGAACTGGCCACATTGTGGGTGGATACAGACGGTACAGGCTGTATTGGGGAGCCCTGGAAGAGAAGGAAAGTGATCCTCAGCCCTCGGATGCACCTTACCCCGCTCTGCCGCCCCCAGAGCCACCCCACAGCCCCATCCCAGCACCAGCAACTCGATTTTCCAGCTGGGAACTCAACTTTCCCTCCTGCTGGGATCTCAGTTCCCTCATTCGGTGGAATCACGAGCGGTCCCACCCCGTCCTCTCCAAACCCTGCTTTGCCTCCGTCCCCCCTTTGGCGCCGTTTGCGGCTCGGGGGTTTCGCAGCAGCCGCCGCGGCTCAGCGGTGCTCGGCTGCCCTCTCCAGGGAGAGCCGGACAGCGGCCGGGGAAAGCTGGAGAAAGAGGCAGAACCGGGAACTCAGCGCTTCCTCCTGGCCCCCGGCCGGGAAAAGGGGGTTCCGTGGCTCTGCAGGGACCTGCCCGAGCCTTTCGGGGCTGGGCGGGTCTGGGACCCCCTTTCTGGAAACATCACGGGCTGTGGTGGAGATGAGGGGTTGTCAGCTATGCCCTAAAAAATAATTCTTTCATTCCCGTTCTCAGGAACTGAGAAATCTGCAAAAACAGGTACTAGACTGTAAAGAGCAGGTGAGAAACAGAAAGGTTCTTTATACTGGTCCTGAGTTCCAGCAGCAGCACCCAGCCCCAAATTATTCCCTGCTCAGACACAGCTTCATATCCAGCAGCATTCTGAGAAATATGGACCCAAATTTCCTCTGTCTGCAGAGGGAACTGTTGTGTCACAGGAATCTGTTATAGGAAAGAAATCTTATTATTGCAGCATGGTTAGAAGCTTTCAATTTGACTCTGGTTTGTAGCAAAAAATTCTGCCTGACTAAAGGAAAACCATTAGAGCTGATTCTTGTAATGTAAAGGCTTTTTGGTCAGCTTGGATTTTTTCCCCTGGCATCAACTGCAGTTAATCCAGCCTGGAATAACCCTGCTTTGGGAACAGCCCCACACCCAGGGTGGAAGAAAGGCTGTGCAGGCAGTGCTGGTTCTGTCTCCAGAGCAGAGTGAAGAGCCCTGGGGCCGTGCTAGCACACAGAGCATGTGATGGGACACTCAGACACCAGCCCCTGCAGGAAGGGTGTCTGTGCTCTGTGGGAGACAGGGATCAGCTCCTCTGCCTGTTGTGTTTGCTGGGGCTGAATTTGAAAACTGGGTGGTGCAGATGGGGCTGAGGGTGGGGGCACTGCTCACCTTGATGAGGTGTGACTCAGAGCCGCGGTGAGTGACTGCTGCACTCGTAGAGAAAAATCTCAGAAAAAACCTCCCAGATTTACTGCTGTGTCTAGCAGAGCTCCTGACAGCAAATAGGGCTTGTCTGAGGGATTCTGCTGTGCCCTGGCCTGCTGCGGGAACACTTCTGCTGCTCTTGTGGAGGGAGGAGGGTTCAGGTAAAAATGTTTTCCCTGCTGATGGGACTTGAACGAGGCGTATTGATTTAAATGGGCTGAAGGTTCCTGCAGTGTTCTGTGACTCAGAGGCGGTATGGGCTCACACGGGGAGCTGTCGAGGCACAAAACAGGGTGTGACTCTGAGTCGTGCCTCGATGTGTTTGTTTTCCAGAGTGGGGCTGTCAGCTGCGACAAAGCTGCTTCAGCACAATCCCTTTAAAGCCCCAGGCTCAGGTTTGGATAACTGATGCGTGGTGTCCGGGGTAGTTTGGCTGCTGGTGCTGTTTGCTGGGTGCTGTGCACACCCACACACACCAGGGCACAATGCAGAGGTGGGTGTGAGCTCACACTCACGATCTCCAGCCCTGCAGAGAAGGGAACTCGTGTTCTGGAGCTGATGGAACTCAGGTACTGGACACCAATTTAATTAATGTCTAAAGCGTCTATCAATACACTTATAAGGAGATTGAAACAATTAAAGTGTGTAGTTTTACCAATTGTTTGGCTCCTTGAGACTCTTCTCTATTTACCCTGCAGAGGTTCAAATGTCTGCTTAGTTCCTGCAGCTCACTGCTGTGAGTATCCTGAGCTTTATTTGGTGAACGTGGGTCCTTTGCCAGGCAGAATAAAGGATATTCTAAACATTACTGTTACCCAGTGCTTTCATGCAGATTTGAAAGAAAGCATAAGCTTGCACGTTTCCCTCATGAGGAAACTTAGATTAACAGTCTGGTTAATGTTTGGCTCAGGTGGAAACGTCCAACGAGTTTCAAGTGAGTCATGGGGCTCTTGGAGCCACAAAAAGTAAACATCTTGGGTTTACTGAAAGTCACCCACTGCCGGAAACTCGTCACTGTGAAATAAAACTGGGGCAATGGTTCAGTGTTGATTTAACAAATGAGTCATCCGTGCTGCAGATTTCCTGCAGCATCCACGCTGAGCAGCTCCACTGAAACACTCAGGCAGGAGCACATGTGTCGTGAGATCCATCTCAGCCACAGCTGGGAGCATCTTAATTTGGGGCTAATGAAGCTCTGGAGGCTTTGTCTTCACTGGGACTTGCTGGTTGTGGCAGTGCTAGCACAGATGGAGCTGGTTCCCTGGGCTGGATTAATGTTTGCTGTGAGAGGGAGTGGAGGTGCTGAGTGAAAAATAAAGGTGGCTGGGGAAATCCTTGAGGTGCTGTCACGGTGGTGGGGAGCTGAGAACGGTCCCTGGGAACACAAGGGAAGCTGGGATTTATTGCAGTCATCTTTGGGCTGCCTGGAGGAAGTGGAATAATCCAGACAGAGCAGACACTTGCACAATGAAAACTTGCTATGCTGTGTACAGGTTGTGGCGTGGAGCTGAGGTCACCAAGTCTGTGTCACCACGTGGCACAGCAGGGTGGCTTTGGAAGCACTGTCCTGTTCCAGCACTGCCTCTGGAACCGGGTCTGTAGCACCTGGAGGGCTGCAGGACATGAAGGGTGGGCACAGCATGATCCTGGAGGCAGCTAAAATATCCCAGCCTGCCCATGAGGAACTGAGGCCGATGTAGTGTCACAGGCTTAGGGGTCACAAATGTTACACTGAGACCTTTGAAAAGGAAGAAGGTTTAAAAATCATGATTTGAAGGAGTGAAGTAACTCCTGTTGAAGAAATCTCGGGTGGTGATGATAAAGGATTGAGACAGAACCTCAGGATTCAGTCTGTGCTGAGCTGTGGCAGGAGCTCGAGTGCTTCTGCCTGTGCTGTGGTTACCCCAGCTCTGGGAACATCTCCTTTCCTTCCACTGCAGGAGAGGAAACCAGCCCAGGGCTCCAACAGCTGAAGGGTGAAACACACAACTGGACTTGGTGGTGTTTGGGGGTATTTGTCCCTTTGGTTTAAAAAACACCCTTGTGTTCTTGCTGGGCCTCCAAATGACTCAGTTTGTTTCAGTGGAACAGTTGCTGTACAAATACAGGAATGGCTTATCACTGACATTTCCTGCTCCCCCAGGCTAAATGTGTCAGCCTGACCCCAAAACCAGCTCTGAAAGACAAGACGTTTCTTTAACTATCTCAAAGATAGTGAGGACAAACAGCCAGACCTTGTGACATCCTTGATCTGAACTGAAAAGTACAAGCTGTTGTGCTCCCCAGACAAGAGAACAGAACATTTGCAGCCTGCAAAATGCTGTTTCTTAATCCCACTGACATGTCCTGGCTTGAAAACATCCACACGCTGGGGTGAGATTGCGTTTTAGCAGAAATAGACACACTAGAGATAGAAACAAAGCAAAAATCTGCTGATGTGCATTACATGAGTGTTGTTTATTATTGAGTGGAATTTCAAGGCTTACAGCAGATATTGTTGACTTCCATCTAAAGAAAAAAAAAGCTGCTATAAGGACCTCAGCTGTAACATTGTGCCAAAAAATTCAAAGCAAAGGGAGGAAAACTGATAAATTTCAGCTTGCTTTGTGCAAACATACAATAAAGAAAAGGAACAAAGGTCTGGGCTTGGGTATGTCAACACATCTTGTGCATTAAAATATATGCTGGCTTTTTTAATAACTTCACGATGAATACAAACTTCTTTTTAGAGTCTTTGCCTTGTCCTGGGTTAGGTCACAGCCCTGTAACACCAGGTCAGTAAGAAAACAGTTTTGTTTTAGGGATAAAGCAGGAATGTGTAATTTTTCCCTTCTGTAGCTAAAAATGCAGGGTAACTCAGTCTAGGGTCTTAAAAAAAACCCCAAAAAAACCAAAAAACAAAACTCTGATTGTTCATGTGTTGTTTTTAAGCACTGCCCTGACTTGGTGGGGTTGGAACTGAGCTCGTTCTTTTCCATTTTCTTTGAAAACTTCCTTTTTTCTGGTTTTTAATGTGGTGTAAAGTGCTAGACTGGCCTCTCAGTAGTGGGCAGGGAACAGTCTCACATGTGCAAATTTCGTATGTATTCCTAATTTTCATTCATCCTACACACGGTAAAGGCCAAATCTTGCGTGTTGTTTCTTTGAAAGGAACCTTTGAGGCAAAATAAGAGAATGTGAATATAAACACAAACTGCAGCCAGGGCTCTGCATACCCACAGCGCTGGTTTAAACCTGGGGAAGCTTTTCGCTGTGTTTTGACCTGAAACATCCCTCTACGTCGTTTTCTATACTTTAAAATTAAACATTAAATAGTGTAACTAAATGTAGGAGCGGGGAAGGGGCTCACCAAACCTCAGACCCTCCATTTGATATCGGAGCACAGCGGGGATCTCTGAGGGAGCTGAGTTTTACTCTTTGTTCGCTGAATCCCTTCTCCCGACGCCCCTCGCTCGCACAGTCGGGTGTTTTGTGCGTTTCTCTTTTTTTCTTTTCTGTTAATTATTTCACCTCTTTGAAGCCCCCAGCGGCAGCTGGCGCGGGCGTTCCCCGCTGTTTTTGTTGTGCTAATCCGCGGGCGGGGCGCGGCTGGCAGCGTGTCCGGGGGGCTGTGGAGAGGGGCCGGGGGAGCCGCGGGCGGTGCCCGGCGGAGGGGCCGGGCCGGGCCGGGCCGGGCGGGACAAAGAGCGGCGGCTGCTCCCGCGCTGCCCTCTGTGAGGGGATTCAAATGGCGGCCCCGCCCGCCCGCGCGCCGCCGCCGCTCTGCCCCGCGCCCGCCCGGCAACAGGCGGGGCTTGGCTCCCATTGGCGGAGCGAGCGAGCGGCGCGCTCCCATTGGCTGCGACCGCGCAGCTCCGCGGCGGGGGGAGGAGGGAGAGGGTGTTAAACGGCGCAGGACGCGGCCGCCATTTTGTGTGGGAGAGAGAGAGGCGGTGTGGTGCGGAGGGAGCTCTGAGGGCGGGGGTCGGACACTGACGGCGGAGCAGCGCGGGGTCGGTTCCTGAAGGGCCGTGTGTGTGTCCGTGCTTGTGGGCGAGCGGAGCGGACAGAAGTCGGTAAGGGCGGAGCGGTGCGGGAAGGGCCGGGCGCGGCCGCCGCCATGTTGTGCTCCGTTGTTGGGGAAGGGGGGACGAGGGGTCCCGGTTCCCCCCCAGGTGTCGGTGGGAGAAGAAGGGAGAAAGTTCGGAGGTGGAGAAGCTCCGCTCGGCCGGAGCGGACGGCAGCTGGGCCGGTGACGTTATCCCGGCTTTTGGTTTCAGGCCAAACAAGGCGGAAGCTGGAAATGGAGCTGGGCGGCTCCTCTGGAGCTGTGGGAGGGATGGGCAGGGGGCTGCTGACTTTGGAGAGTGACAGGAGCTGGAGGGACTCGAGTGCGTCAGCGCGAAAATCTTAGAGATCCCAAGAAAAAAAAAGCCGTGAGCAAAACAGGAAATTAGTGTAAGAGTTAAGGAATTACTCGGCTAACGAAGGTTAAAGAAATTGCTGACACATGACAAATGGAGTTCTGTGATGGCTGGGAAAGGGTTTGGATATTGTGGGCAGTTCCTGTATTGGTTTGAGTTCCCCAAGTATTTTCCATTGTACTTTACTTTTTCCCTATTACAACGAAAGGGATAAAGTTCTTGATTGTCTGTTAAAATGCTTTTTAAGACAGAGCATGAGCAAAATGTTACTTGGCATATGCTAAGTGTGATGGTGAACTTTATGTAAGTAGAGAAAAACAAAGCAGTGTTTTTTGGGTGAGGTTTTGTTTGTGGCATGTTGTCATCTTTAACACATAAAGAGACACAGCTGACTCTGAAGTGTCTGAATTATTTCTATTTGGCCTTTTTTTCCACCCCAAAGTGAAACAATTGTTTCCTTAATCTAAATTGAAATTTCTTTCTCCTTTCTGCAGCAGGACTTCTCCCTTGGAGCTTCTGTGCCGAGAATCCGATGTTGGGCTCGGCTCCCTGGCTGAAGACAGCAGATCAGCCCATGAAAACTTCTATTCCCAGCCAAAGGAAAGAGTCCAGCACAAGGCAGCACCTGTTCTTTCAGGCTTGGAAACAAGAAAGGGGGCAAGAGTTGGAGAGTGTGGAATCGGAGAAGACCACTGAGAGGTAAATGGAGGTGGGAGAGGGGAAATAAACATCGCAGGAGAGCCCGCAGGAAAGTGCTGTGCTGAGTCTGGGTGTGGGCTTTGGGAACTGAATGAAATCTGTTCCACTTGAGGTGGTTTTCAGTTCATTTTGTGTTTATCAGAACGATTCTCACCCTTACCAGGAAGTCTGGGGAGTGGCTTTATCAGTGCAAACTTCGCCCAAGCTTTAGGTATTAACAGGCTGAATTTAAATGTCTATGACACTCAATACTGACTGATAAAATCTGGCTCTGCATTTTCTGAGCAAGGTTTTGTCAATCCCATTCCTCCAGTTACACTTTCTCTAAAAAAGTAGTGTGTTTAGAGTGAGTTTTGGTTAGATTGATATTTTTTTTGTCCCTTTGCTTGAAAATCTAAACATTCTCTGAAATACTTTGTTAAAAAAAAAAGCCTGATCTTGACTCAATCTTGTTTTTACAGGTGACATTTAAGTTGAAGATGGGCGGTGGAGAAAGATACAACATTCCCGTTCCCCCGGCTAGAAATACCACCAAGAACCATCAACAACTTAAGAACAGGCAGAAGAACAAAGACCAGAATTCTCAGATGAAAACCTACGTGAAGAAGGAAAGAGGCCACGGCTGCAGCTCCTCTCCTGGTGCATGGCAGGCCATGCAGAAAGGGGGGAAGAACAACGTTCATTTCCCCAAGAATCCCAATTGGAATCCTGCTCTATCCAATCACACCCTGTTGTTCACCCCTCAGAGCAACCAGAACTATGCTGGGGCCAAGTTCAGCGAGCCACCCTCCCCAAGTGTTCTGCCTAAACCACCAAGCCACTGGGTACCTGTTTCTTTTAAACCTTCTGATAAAGAAATAATGACATTTCAGCTCAAAACCTTACTGAAAGTCCAGGCCTGAGGTGTAACTTGTGTGATTTTCAGAAGTGATTTCGACTGTCAGGGTTTCAAGTTTTTGAGCATTGCTATTCCCAACTGCAGCTGCACAGGTGTGCAGGGCCAGGTGTTCTTGCTGCATGTAGTTAGTCACTTGGAGAGGGGTGAAAGTTTACATTCCCCTCAGATTTTACCTCAAAAGTTCAATGCTGTGTTCACCTCACTGTGAAATATCTATTTTCTTGAAAATCAATCAAATCCTGAGCAGTCACCATTTACTGTATTTAAGAATGGGACTGTGTTCCAAAATTAGAATTGTGACTTTGAATTATTAGAAAAACCACCTTTTACCTAACTTAATGCAGCATGAACTGAAAAGAAAAAAAAACGCACTGAAAACTTTAAGTCAGGTTATTTGCTGCTTTTCAGACTGATGTGAGATTTGCTAAACACTCTGCAGAGCAGAAACCTCCACCTGGGCACAAGGGGAGGCACAGCTGATTCTCTTACCTGCCCCTGTGAGCTTTAGTGGCACTTCTGCAGTGGTGGGTGAGTGTTTCAAGCCCGTGACTCCCATCTGGAATGTTCTGGAAGAACTCCTCAGGCAGATCCATAAATTCTTTCCAGCTGTGCTTCCCAGGAATCTCCATGAGTGCCAACTGAAGACCTTGCATTGCCAGGTGACTGCCAAAAAAACTCCCCCAAAATTCTTTGTATGCCCACTGCACTGAGGAGTTTCAAACCACATTTTTGTATCAGTTTTTATAAAAAAAAAGGTGGAGTAGTTCTTAGTCTGGTCTTAAATTGGTTCCCCTGTAACAATTAATAGTTTGGGGCAGGTGTTAAATGTTCTCACAGGGAAGACAGAGCCATGTAAATACATGTAAAACATTGTAGCATATGTAAATTAATGCTGGGCTTTCCTGCACAGAAGTATTTTTAGTACAAAACTGCTGAATGTAAGATGACCATGTTGAGTACGTGGCCTGGTTTTAAAAAATGATATTTTGTTTAAAAAAAAAATTAACAAAAAAAAAAAGACATTTGTGGCTGTGCCGTTGCACTTCACATGCAGTGAATATGCACATTGTATTTGGTTGTAATCTTTTTTTTTTAAAGTAAAATCAGTGCAAAAGAGGCTTATTTAGATTTTTTTTTTTAATTAAAGAAAAAAAATTAAAAAAAAAAAAAAAAGCTGCTGGAGTTTCAGATCCTCCTGTTGTGAATGTGTAGGAGAGGTGTGTGTTCAATGATGAAAAACACTGAAATGTTCCAAATCAAGTGTTCCACAAGAAATGCAAATGCCTGGGTTCGTGTGCTTGATGAAACTGAAGGATTGTAATAGTTCTGTGTTTCTGAAATGCATCAATGCTCTGTAAAACAACATTTTGTCCCAATGTTTGCTAAAATCCAGGCCAGCTGGCTCCTGTGCTGCTGCCCTGCAGCTGATCCTGCAGCAGGAACAGCTGCAGGGTGACAACAGGAGCAGCCAGGGTTCTTTCAAAATATAAGGATTATTAAAAACAAAGTGCTTTAATTTGAACAGGCCTTTTGCAGATTGTGAAGTGTTCGGAGGTGTCTTTCTGTACATTCCAAATGCAGTGGCAGCTGAGCTGAATGTTTACAAAATTATTGCTTTAAATCACATGGAATTGGCAGTCTCTAAACTTATGTTGTGACCTGGACCTTCACCAGAGTTGTATCCCAGTTAATTAATTATTTGCTACTTCAAATTATCAATTACTGATGATGTTTGTACAAATTGGAAACAAAACATTTAAATAAACTTTTTTTTTTCCCCCCTAAAAGCATCTCTTTGTTTTCAGATGGAAATGGAAAAGTGGGATGACCTCATTTTTTGGCAGTTCCCTTCCCAAGGGAGGTTTCTTTAACTGCAGCCTTCTCCTTCATGCCTTTCCAGTGGTTTGGGAACACAGGGCTTGAGAATTAACACTAATTAATGTTCCTGACAAAAGCAGAAGCAGTGCTTGGGGCTCCCTCTCCCACACACTACAGCTGGATTAATTAAGTCAGAAGGTGCTCTCAAGTTATAGTCAAAACTTGTACATTTTATTCCCAATTCACAGGGTTATTTGCACAGATGGAACACAAAACTCAAGAAGAAAGGATGTGGATGAATAAAACATCAGCATCTCCCATCAAACACACTACAGGGTACAGAGTCTTCCCTTCCTACAATAGTCTCAGCAGCAAGAGCATCTTTAGACAAGTATTATAGCAATGGACTACAGACTTTTTTAAGCAAGTTACAAGATAAATGGAGAAAACCAGCAATTCTTAATGGGTGATTATGTCCTAAAAATGTATCAATTTTATCCCTTTGTACTTCAAAATGTTCATGTGCACCATCCCTGCCGAGGCCCGAGCAGCAGTGCTGTGCCCACTGCCCTTCTCTGAGCACACCCCCAGCTCTCAGCCCAGACTACAGGCAGGAAAAAAAGCTCTGTCCAAGCAGAGAGCTCAAAACAACATTGAAACCAAAAGATTCCACTTCGAGTAAAACCATGATACTGTACATTAAACATCTTGATAAGACAGAGAAAGGATAACATTGAGCTTTCAGAGACCAGGCTATCAGAGTCCCTAATTAAACACCCAGCTACTTAACCACTAAATTGAAGATTTTTAATTACCAGTTGGGTGCATGGACTTTAGGTGAAAAAGAAGTTCCAATAGAGCCTTCTATGACTGCTGACACCACTCGATGTACTGCAGATATTTTGGAGCACAGCCATTACTTTCAGCAGAGTTTTTTTTTTTTTTTTACACACTACTTCAATTCTACAAATTTTGCAGGAATGACAAAATCTAGTTTTACCACAGAAAAAACGTAATTCCCACCGTTCTTGAGACTCCAAAAGAAAGATGCCTAGACATGATCTTTTGTAGCCTGCAAAGTTCTTGCATTCCAGCTGTGCATAACCTGCAGGAAGCTTGCACAAGACAAGGCTCCTGCTTTTATTTTTTTAGGGCAGGACTGGGATACCTGCATCAAGGAAGGGAGATGTTATCTAGATGGGCTGTGGCTTGACTTGCATGAATGCATAAACATTCCCTGCTCTTTTGGCCACATCCTGCTAACTCGTCCCCAACTGAAAGGCCCACAGAACAGCTTCTTCACAATTTTTCCATGGGAGCAAGAACTAGGACAACATCTTTATTCATGCACTCTTGAAACATCGTGGGTTTGTGTTCGGCTTTTCTGGCTTGTTCATATACACAAGTCAAGTCAAAGTTTAGTCCTACCTCTGGGAGAGAAAGAAAGAACCATCAGAACTGGCAGACACTACATTACACTTGCAATGATCTGGCTTTTCAAAACAAAAATTAAACTGTGCTATACATAAATGCTGAGGCACACAATATAAGGACATGCTGACACAACAGTTAAGGAATAGTTATTGTTACTCTGCCTGGACATGGAGATTTCTCCTCCCTCCTCCCACCTTTCCAGCTCCAATTCCAGCTGGAGCAGCACCAGGATCAAGCACAGCAATCCCTGCAGGTCCCTGACACAGCCACAGCCACGCTCTCCCCACCACTCAGTCACCAGCACCCCTTTCAAGCAGGAGTTACTCACGAAGACTGTATTTATATTAATTAAATCTATAAAGCTGAAAAGAGTGGGGGGGTTCTGCTGTTAGAAGCAGAAATAATCACAGCTCAGCTTATAAAGGGTGACAGTGGGTTTATAAAGCAATTCAGTGCTTTACAGAGGATTTTTGTCCCTCAGGGCAGAACCTTCAGCTGGGTAACACCAGTGCCAGGAGGCAGCTCCATCCCTGTTGGCACCTTCCACACAACCACTGCTGCCACCACTTTTGATATGGCAATTATAAATTGATATGGTGATACTATAAATTTGATTTTGTATGAACCTTCAGTCATTGCTTTTAAGCAGTTTCATAACCTGGCTAATAATATCTGAATTATAACCTATGGGGCAAGTCCATCCACAACAATGAAAAGTTAATGGCAAAGAAAATTCAATATATTAGAGTACAACTTTTGCTTAGTGTTCTCAGTTTGTCTTGTACCCCTTCAAAAATATGAAGTGACATTTATTCAGACACTAAATGAAAAATTCCTGCCTTTGCTGAAATACCATAGTAAGGATTTTACTCCATAAGGGATGCATAGCTCTACTCCTAACCATGCTCTGGAGTCAAATTCTAAAGCTACAATAATTCCAGTGGGTCAGTATTTCCTTCATTTTTTTATTACAGCATGTTTGCTAAATTTACAGCAAGCAGAAAATAAGCTGGGTCTTTAGTTATTTTGATCAAAACATCGATGTTTTAAAGGTAGTACACAATATTTGTTAAAAAGAACATATAAAAATACCTTTTTAGAAGCCTCTATAAGAAAGGAAATACAAAGTTTAATCCCACAACTTTCCTCTGCTAGAGCTGCACGCTACTGCTACAGTTTTAAATAGACTTTTTGCTGTTTTTAAACTATACATCCAGGAAAGTCTACAAAATTAAAGGAACGTGCATATAAATGATTGCATAGCAGAACATGAACATTAACTGCAAACAGTAAAGAAAAAGTTAGAAATACTATCAAATGTACAAAGGTTCTAGGATCAACCCCTAAGCACGTTCCGCTGACGAGATCCCAAAGCCATCTGCACTTCTGAAACACTAAACCCAAACCTACAACATTTCTCTAAAAAGGAACTTTTGGAAATCAATGTCTTTATATGCTACAGACATCAGACAGCGAGGAACACTTAAGTGTTTGATGGTGGCTTTTGAAGGCAAAGAGAAAATTAAAGAACAATGCCAAAAGCCATTTCCATAACAATGGAATCTTGCCTTCTAGAGAAATACTGGTAAGATTACACACTGGGTTTGTTATTTTTCACGTTCCATTTTCTAAATATAGTGTATTAGTGATAAACTACGTAACTAGAAATGCAGCTCTTGTTCATATCCAACTTCAAACATTTGTTCTGAAGGAAAATGAAAACTTGTAACCAAACCACTATCCATTCTGAAGAAGGAGTGATTCAGACTTGCTTGACCAACTGCTTTTTTTTTTTTTTGCTGTGTAAAAAGCAAGCCTGGTAACCCAGGGAGATGGCTACAGTTTGATACCTATGAATACACCAACTAACCACAGGAGTCATTGGCATAAAGGTTTAGTTCTTATATACTGTACACACACAACTCGAAACGATCTACTTGTATCTAACAGCAGGAAAACTAAGCAACTTCATGGTTAACTGCTCACTAAAATTGAGAATAGATACAAAAAACTGCATAAAATGTACACACAACCTAGTATTTAGTTGCTCTGCCGTTTGCTGCAATCTGAATTTAGATTTTTCCATTTCAAGGTGGGTTTTTCCCTCACTTTCAGCACCAGCAGCCAGGGCAGAGGCAGTGAAGCCTCTACCCCATGGGTGATGAACTGCACAGGCTCTGAGCGAGCTCCAAGCCCAACTCTCTGCCCATGTTGTACATGCAAGGTTAGTCAGTACCATCTCTCCAGACAGCAGGGTAAAGAGAAATCTCCCAAATCTCCCTCCAAGAGCTCCAGCTGCCAACCTGCTGGTGCTGGTGGGCACAGAGAACACCGAAACCTGCCCTGGAGCCACGTTAACAAACTGCCAGCCTGATTTCCCAGCAGCCAGTGTTGCACTACAGCTGTCCAGTTTTCCTTTTTCTCACAAAGTTTAGAGTTGAAGAACCAGTTCAACAGCTGGTTGAACTGCCCAGCACAAACTGGTACCAATTTCTCTATGGGTGTGACATTTGTAAAAGGACAATGTTGCAAGTTACGATCAATCAAGTCACCACCAAATATCTAAGCATTAAAAATGCAAATCTTTACAAAAATATACATAGAGACACCACAACCAAATCAGTAGCTGCCCATGACATTTAACCAAGTGGACAATCTCTCTCCCTCTCTCTCTTTCTCTGTGGCTTCTCAACACTGTTTTAATTTCAACCATTGTCGGCTACAGGGAAAACTGACAAAGAAAATATTTTTTAGCACTGTTGCAACATCATATTCCTGATAATTTAAGTAAACTGAACTGTGTGTAAATGAATCTTACATGCCTAAACCAACATGGACACACTGTTAGTGGCCACTGGACTTGGGACTAGTCCAAGACCTCGATCTGGATTTTGACCTAGATCTAGAATGTGATCTTGACTGTGATTTGGATCTAGCTGGTTCTTTTTTTCTCGACTCCTTCTCATATCTTGAGCTGGACTTATAGTGTGTTTTAGAATCTGTTTTAGAGGTGCCTCTAGATTTGGTGTGAGATGCAGACCTAGACCGTGATTTAGCCTTCATTTCTTTCTTGGGCTGTGACTTGGATCGTGATCTTGAATTGGACTTAGATCTTGAAAAAGATCGATTGCGGTGTTTGAACCTAGCAGAATAAAGGGGAGAGAGGAGATTTGAATGTAAAAACACTATTCTTACACATCTAGTACATCAAAAATTGTTTACCGTTTTTGCAGGAGAAACTTTTTTTAACCTATAATTAAAGGAATACAGTGATCTAGTTTGCAATTTAAAGGGTGTAAAAAGTGGTTTTTTACCTATCATTGTCCGAATGGCTTCTGCTACGACGAGGTCTTCCAGTAGGTCTACTGCTAAAAAGGTACATCAGAAAAAGTAAACGGTGACAAATACCTATGTAAATGTACAAATACTTAATACATTCTATTTTCAAGCTCTGCATTTGCTTTTAGTTATTCTCCAATGCAGCACAGAATCGTTTCATTCACTATTCCTGATCAGATGCAGCATGCAAGGGGATGCAACTCCCAGCGGTTATTCCCACGATAGAAAAAAAAAAAATTATTCAAAAGTGTAACAATGAAATAGTCAGCGTGCTGTGTCTGTGCTGTGCAGCTGAGGCCAGCCCCACACTTTCTGGACACTTACTTTCTGGGGCTATAGGATCTTCTATAGCTGTAATCAAAGGAGCGACTCCTCGACCGCCTGCGCTCGTAACTGCGACTCCGAGAGCGCCGGTATCTGTCATAGTCATCGTAACGAGAAGAACTGTACAGGTTTCTCCCTTCCTTGGCTTTCATTTGGTTTGGTGCTGTAAAAATAGCAAGATTTGCAGGTGAAGATGATGCCCTACTTTTTCCCCTCAAGGTCTAAGCCATGTATTTGGTGTTGGGCAGAAAGGCTCGTTGGCGATTTGATGTTTATGAAGGGACAGGGGAGAGGCTGCTCTGTGCTGCTTTAGCCACTGGACACAAATTAATGCAACCTTAGGGGCACTGTAAATCCAGAAAGCACAACAAATAATAAAAAAAAAACCAAACTCAAAACCAGTCAGAAAGGACTAATGCTCCATTAAAACCAGAACACAGAGCTGGCCAAGGTGATTTCAGGCCAGCTGGAAACTGGTACAGCAGGTCAGACCCATGACTGACACATTCTGGCATTCCTGAATTTAACCAGTAAGTGAAAGCTAATTAAACACTTTTCCCTGACTGCACAGCACCATCATCACACCTGATCCACAGCTGTCTTCAATGATTAAAGGCCCAGCTTATACAGAGCCTTTGGTGGATGCCACACAAGGAGAAGTCAGATTCCAAAAGGAAACCCCCCAGTAAAACAATTCACTTTCACTCTGCAGCTCAGTTATTAAAGTAATTAAGAATGAATGAACTTATTAGTCTTCCACTGTATTTCCTCTAAGCAGCACAGCTATCCTTCCTTTGTATCAAATTCAAACCCAAAGACCATGCTCTGAGTATTTTAAACATGCTGTAACAAACATCCTCTGTACTAAAAGTTTTTAGTGCTGGTTGCTACACACTAAGGTGGATTTAGTTGATTTTGTTCAGAAACTTGTTAGAAATCCCAATTTTATACACTGGGGAGAAACTTGTCCTTCGGAAACAGAATTTCCATTGACTCCATTAAAGTTAATTGTGAGAACTCCAGGGAGAACTGGACAGTCAGGTTGCTTCTCTGAGAGCTGTAACTAAAGACCTTTAAGGTCCTTTTATTCCCAGGCATCACATGAGTATTACAGTCCAGCTTCAGACCAACAGGTTTGTGCCAGCTTTTACAAATCTGCATCTCCCTGTAAATTAAGACTATGCACATAAACAACAGATTTGAAAAACCTAAATTCTCTTTACATTTATCTGTTCAAAAATACAAGTTTTGCTCCATCTAGAATGGAAGTAACTTGAAACTGACTTTTATCCTGAAGCCAAATGAAAATGAAGACATTACCTCAATCCTGGAAATCACACAGAGCTGCACAGAAAGCTCCAAAGAATGATTGTGGTGACTGCTGTACTTAGTTATCCATTTACAATTCAAACGAGTTCGTTAATTACTGGATGAAAGGCAGTGCTATTTATATACAATAAGAACATATCACAACAATTAGCAGCACGTGCAGGGTTTGGGGCTGAAATGAAATGAAATTCAGTTCAGGCTGTGACAGTTGCAGGCACTTACTCTTGCGGTCCCCCTGTGCAAACTGGATTTCTATTTGCCGACCACAAATCCACTTTCGATCCAAATTATGGAGAGCATCCTCTGCATCACGGACATCTTCAAATGTGGGCAGTGTTAAGGTACTTGGCAATTTGAGCAGTTTAATAGATATGGTATTTCAAATAAAAGTAAAAATGTTCAAGTTATTTTCCCATTTCACAGTTAAGTTTTCTTTTAAGCTCTTTTGTTATGCTACTCTAGTGATTTTTTTTTAATTAACCAACAGCTAGCTGAGAACTCCTGTAATAAAATTAAAATCTTGTAATATGACCATGAATTTATCCATCAGCAGGCACTTGCTATGTGATACTCTTAATTTTTTTCTTCTCCCACTTGTACTTATGCAAAGAAAACAAAGGTATCCTTTCAAAATACACTTATTAATGGTAAGTTAATTCACTACATTGAGTTTATTAAAATTAAGCACTGGTTCTTAAATTATGTTGGACATACCAACAGTAAATATTAACTATTAACTTTAGAATTGGAATAAAGCTTTTCTTTTTTTTTTTTTTTAACAACTGATTTTAGGTTTAACTGATGTCATGTCACAGCCCTGTGTGCAGAGAAGAGCAGACACTGAGCCCTGCACTGGCACTTAGGGCCAAGTACAGTGACAGACATTTATTTTAATGCTGGAATTTACACCCCTAATTCCAGCTTGTGAGACCCAAAACAATGAGCTGCCTAGGCCCTCCAGGCTACTCATTTCTGAGCAGCATCATCTCTGCAGGAGAGAAACTTCCATTTCATTCAGACCACAGTTACAGTAGCACTCACAAGAGAAATATTACAGGTTTTGTCAATGGACTAAACCAGAATAATTCATCAAATTACTGCTTACATGACAGACAGAAGAAAAACTGTTATTCTGTAGGATACATCAGGTATGACTCCTTTAATCTTGGCCACCATTCAACTTCATCTTGACCTTTAACTCTTTAAGTGCTTGTCAGAAGGACTTGTCATGAGATGCTTGGCCAAAAATGACAGATGCCTTTATCTTTAACTTTGAAAAACAACCTTTTCCCCCTTTTGTGGATAAAGCGAAGCTTTGTCTCCCATTATGGCTTGTCCTTCTTCCAGCTTTTCTTTATTTTTTCTTTTCCCAAACTCTCCCTTCTCTTCAAGCCTGATCCTTAAGAGGTCTTTGGCTTGTCTACTTGCCTTAATTGTTGAACTCTACTCTAAAGGTTCTTTCATGCTTTCTCTTTGGGGTCGCCATTACTGTACAGCTTTACATTCTGAGGCAACAACAGAGGACAGCAAATTAGGGGACAATATTAAAGAAAGAAGTTCACCTCATTTTTTACACAATCTGATTTTGATCAAGTGATTCCAGTTTCCATTTGTTAAATTAACAATGAATAGCAGCCACATTTTGCTAAGCACAACTTTACTTACACACCAGTGATAATAAAAACGTGCTAGACAATTTTGAGTCAGTGATAAATTTTCATTTAAATAATATATTATTAATTTCAGTGGCATAAGCAAGCTTTTATATTACTGGATTTAAGTTTTGCAAAAAAAAAGGCAAAGAACAATTGAGAGAAGTTAATCTTCAAAAATAACGAAACGCCACGACATAAGTAAGACACTTATTAGATACAACACAAAAGTAAACTGCTTTTTCATTTAGATTGGTTACCTCTTACACAAACTTGAATTGCAAACTTCAACACCCCTCACTAATGAGCCATCTGAAGAAAGGATATTGAACATAGGCAAATCCTCTGGGACGGCGAGTGTAGAAGTCAAGTGGAACGTAAACATCAACTATAGGCCCATAGCGACCAAACTCACGGCGCAGATCTTCGGACCTGCAACACCACAAACACCTGCTATGGCTTTGGCACTGCTCAGGGGGCTGCAGAACACCCACCAAAACAAAATCAAGCAAACAAAAATCTACAATTCACATCACCAGCCCTGTTTATAGAAGTATTTGGTGGAGGATGAAAGTAGGAAAATATTTTTTTGGGGGAAAAAGTGTTTGGGCAGCACATCAAACACTGAAGTCTCAGGATGCTCAAGATACACCCTGGCAGTTTGAAACCAGCCTTCAGCATAACCCTTAAGTAAAAATGTGAACTGAGAAGTGATGCACATCAGTTCATTCAGTGCAGCCAAGGTTGGCAGAAAGTGAAGGAAAGGACTGTTAAATTATTGTTGTTATTATTCAAGTGATTTTGCAACACACAAACATCAATTATGAGATCCAAATAAACATTACGAGAACAAACCAGACACCCAAACTCATTTCCATAGGATGATCAATACTCACAACCACATCAAATAGAACAGATCTCAGTGAGCAGCCACTCATGCCCTCAGGACAGTTTTTTTCAAAGAGCTGGTTTTAGAGAGCTGAGACAAAACCGTTCAGCTGCATCTATTCCTGGAACCCTTCTCCTCAACAGAGGTTTCTCATTCACATTACCTCCCCACACTGAATTTTGTGACATTTGAGGACAAAAACCTGCAGGAGAAGATTGATGTAATATCATATTTAGGTGGGATGTGGGAGTTACTACTGGTTTTTAGTATTTTTACATTTCTTTTGCATCAGTTGGGAAACAAATCTCCACACAGTCAGTGCTGGCAGAGGGGAACTGTCACCAGCATGGATATCTCACAATGAAACCACCTCCAAGAACTCTGTGCTTACGGTGAATCCTCAACAGGATCCACATTATTGTAAAGAATTTGGAAGTAATCATCCTCAGCTGTTCTTAAAGTAAAATAAACTATTGGAAAAAATAATAAATTAATGGGAAAAACCCCGTCAAAGTTTAATTTGAAATTATTTATTACAATGTCCTCAGTTAATTCCATTCCATGGTGCCCACACTGCTGCTGTTTGCTGAACAACTTCGGCCCAGGTTGCCCAGGCAGAGCTGGAAAACTTATATTTTATAGGATTAGGCCTTACAGGGATCTCCACACAAATTCTAAACAAAAACAACAGCACGGGAATGCTCCGAGAAATGCATTCTGTGCCAACAACGCTCCGTAAATGTTCCTCAGCTGATAACAAACACCAAAAACGTTTTGTGTCACTAAACTGCCAAAGCGAAATGAGGAAAACCAGCAGCTCACTAAAAGCACATAAGGAATAATAAGAACCTGTGCAATGCTGTTTTTGTTTTTGAAGTTCTCTCCCCGCACACGTTTAGTCCTTACGGGCTCTGGGTACAACGCGACTATAACGGAGATCAAGCATTGCTCCCCTGCGTCCTGAGAGCCCCGGACACAACAACGAGCGCAGAACATTCCACCTGAACCGGCAGCAGCTCCCACACTAACGGGACCGGCTACGCCTGGAATTTTGGGCATAAATGCCCTATTTTCTCCCATCCAGCAGCAATACTGCATTTCCAGAGGAGCATCCCAAACTCCAGCGGCTGTCCAGCACCGGCCCGGTAGCACATCCCGCCTGCATCTCCCGCTGGACGCACTCAGGGGCGGCTGCGGGGAGTTTCACTTTGTTGCGGCCCAGCTTTGTTCTTTCTGGACGCTGTTTGGAAACGGATCCGCGTGGAGAGGCGGGGAACGAGCAGCATCGCGAGGAAAATGGAAGGCAGGGCAGGGAGAAGGGAGAGCGGAGGGAGGGAGAAGGGAGAACGGAGGAAAGGAGCGGGCCGGGCTCGCCCCCTTCCCTCCCCCGGCTGCGGAGGGACCCCCGCGCCCGCGGCCTAGCGAGCCCGCCAAAGCCTGCGCGAGCCCCCGCTCCGCCCCCACTCACCGGGTGTCGTCGGCCACGTTCCGCACGAAGAGCGAGGTGTTGGGGGGCCGCAGGTAGCGGGACATGTCGGCGGCGCTGGGAAAGACTGGAAGGAAGGAGAGGAGGGAAGGAAGGAGGGGGAAGGAGCGAGCGCGGCCCGAAGCGCGGCGGGAGCGGCTGAGGCGACCCTGGGGGAGCTGCACCGCCCGCCCGCGCGCCGCCTCTCGCGAGACTTCCCGGGGGGGCTTCCGGCGAGAGCGAAGCGCGGCGCCAAAATCCTGCCCCCGTTCGGCAGCGCGCATGCGCCTTGGCCTCGCGCGGCAGCTCGCGGGCCCTCCGGCGCGCGCCGCGCATGCGCGCTGCTCCCCTCTCCCNCTCCCCTCTCCCCCCCTCCCCGCGCTCGCGCCCGCGGGGCCTCGCTTTTCCCGCCGAAAGAGCGGGAGGGGGGAGCGCGCGCGGGGCAAGATGGCGGCCGCGCCCCTGGCGTGAGGGGAGGGCGCGCCTGGGCCTTGTGCGGCCGCCTCAGAGCGCCATGGCTCCCTTCTGTGCCCTCCTGCACAGCCGGCTCACACGGCCTCGGGCTATAACGCCCTTCCTGAGGCTCAGGGTGATGCCTTGAGAGGCTGATCTGGAACAAGGACTAGGCAGAGCTAAAAGAATAAAGTAGATATTTATTAAAAAGCCTTAAAAGGATACACCTTGGGCAGTACAAGAGCCTAGCCAGGGCTACACCCAGATGGATCCAAGATGAATCCCAGTCATGAATTTTCAAACTTTTGTAACTTCGGTCCATTTACATATTGAGGTTAATTGTTCAATTACAGCTTCAGGTTATGAAGTCCCATCCTCTTGGCTTGCTCTCTTCAGGTCCCCATTTTTTATGCTTTTTTGGGCCTGAAACTTGTAATGGTTGTCCTTTGTCTCAAGCTGGAAAAGGATTGTTTTGTCTAAATAAAGTGTGAAGAGAACTAACAATATGAAGCTCACAGCTACACTCCTAGGCAGCACAGAATCTGAAAAATACTAAAGCTAAAACTTAAGGCATCAAAGGAGTCGCTGTGCTGTGGCCTTGTTGTTGCAAAACGTGGAGTACATAAGAGTTCTGTAAAGAAAAGATGTTCTTTGATGACTGACATTTTTCTGCTTTCAAGCCTAATCAACAAGAAAGGAGATGTAACCCATGGAACAGCAGCCAACAAGCTCTGAGGGATGTCCCTGTGTTAGAAAAACAAATCGGTAGAACTGCCTTGTTAAGGTTTAGGGTAGGACATGCCTTGGTGATCTCAGACCTAGGGGGAGGTTAGCAGAGTTTGAGAAGAAAGGATGCCCGCTGATGGAGGACACAAAGAATGCAGAATTTATGGGCCATCTGGCAAGAACTCCCAAGATAAGAGAGAAACTAATAAACCCAACTCAGCAACTGTGCTGAAATGATCTCCAGCTGGGTAAAATGTAATTTTACATTTTACATCTGCAGGGGCAGGTCGTGACCACCAACCCACAGACCACTGACCCAAAAGGAGAGAAAGACTGAGAACGGGACTGATTAGCATGACAAACAACAGAATAATTAACCAGCAGAAGATAGAATATTAATTCAGAACTCTGTGACTTGTAGCCGAGGAACATGAATTCCTTTTGTTTGCTAAAATGTTTAAATAGTAATAAATTCTGATCGTTGGTGTGCTCGATTTGTGGAATCCCACAGAGCCCCCAACTGTGCAACTCTGAAATAAATGACCGATGTCTCTCTGGAGGGTGTAACTATTGTTGCACTCCGAGTAATTAATCCAATTTTTGTGGAGAACACCGTTACCCAGAGCCCTGTTGAGCCCCAGGAGTTTTCATCACACTGTTTGCACAGGACCAGCCCTTCCCATTAAAGCCGTTTGTGTGATGAAAACAATACAGTTGGTGGGTGGAGAGATTATTTCTTACCATGCTCATGTGTGACTCACATCAAGGTGGATAAAAGGCACAGCTGTGACCCAACAGTCACAAGATTTAGTGAAGAGTTCAGTGAAAAGTGTCTTCATTTTCATATGAGGGATTTTCAGCAAACTCTTGCAAGGTCAGAAAGACTTCGAGCTGATGCAGCCCTGGTGTCTGCCAGCAGTGCATTTTCATTTTTATTTTTAATATTCATGAATGAAAACTGGTAGGAGGACATTGCTGTTCATATCTTGGCAATCTCACACTAAGAAGTGCTTCATTTTTACAGATTTCGAGTGACAGATGATTCGAGTTTGAGTGGCAGATGAAGTTCAGTCACAAACACAGGAGATGTGCAGCCATATACACTTCAAAAAAAAGGAATTGATGTGGTTCTATGTTCAGGATCTATGTGCAGACTCAGCAGAGAAGGGATGGGGATCTCTGACCATGTCTTTTGTATTTAATATTTACAGTTAACATTTTTCTGTATGCAAGCAGCAGGTTGAGTTGTTACCTTGTGCAATATAAACACAGCTCTGCTCACACAAACCATTAAAAGAACATAAAAATCAAGCCAAGAACCCACATTAAAGACTGGAATTGTGGTGGGAGTGCTTGGCACAAAGCAAGAAAGAAAAAAAATTGTTTTTATGGACATTCTTAAAACAATGAATTTACCAGAGTGGACTTTGGTGATGGATAGAAATCCATGCTTCCAGGATTGTCAGAGCTTGTCAGACTGGGAATCAAAACTATGAACAAGATCCAAGTTCGATTACAAATACTCCAATGGAGTCCTTCACAGAAAAATTCACTTCACAGTGAACCCAGAGCTACCATCCCAGCCTTTTGGGCCATCTGGAAGTGCTCATTCCTTTGGGCCATGGGACACACACATGGAGATCTCAGTCTGATCAAAATCCTTCAGGTTTTAACTGCTTCACATAAGGACCTGCACTGAATTTTCACCTAAATCTGGGCTGCCCTGTGGCAGAAGGACATTGCCAGAAGGATGGGAAAGATTGGCACCAAAATCCTTGCAATTGTGAAGACAGCCAGATGAGATATTCTTTTAATTTTTTAGAATTTTAGCCATTAGAATGACTTAGTTTAAGTTCTAGATAAGGTTCTGGTGCTTTTAGTGTGTAGGCTCTACAGCAATCGTTTTGTACCAGGTTTTAGATGAGTGATGAATGATCTCTTGGTTTATGAATGAATAATTCATTTATAATGAATGATCTGCCTTGGTTTAGAAATAAACCTGGACCGTTTTGCATGTTCCATCCTCCAGTTTGCAGGTACAGCATTAGATCATTGCAGAGCTGTAGGATTCTGTGAATTTCCTGCTGGAAAACCACATGGTGTATTTGGTTTCAAGGTGTGTTTGCAGCAGTTACCCAGCAACTCCCAGAGAGAAGTGCTGAGTTCTTTCTTGGGTGGCTTTTTGCAGCACCAGTGCTTTAAAGCAGCCTCCTCCTCCTCCCTGAGTTTTTCCAGCCCCGATTTCTGGGCCGTTGATCTTATTTCTGTGTAACTCACATGGAATTTAATTCTGGCTGCAGGAGTGTGCTTGGCATTAGAGCTGCCTGGGAAGCAAAACGAGCACAAAGATCCTTTATGCCAGTGAAACTCCCCCCTGAGAGCAGCCTTATCCCACAGTAAGAATACACTTCCCAAACTGCCTGTTAATAACATTGTGTTATTAACTAAAACACTAAAACACAACCTCCCCCCTTACACACTGCTCCTGTAGTGTGGGGAGGTGTAAACTCTGCACTCTTCACTGGGATAAAACCTCTACCTGACATTATCAGTCTAGCAACTTTGTTCATGGAGGTCTTGCACCCAAAACCCAATTCTTACAAATCTGCAGTGACTCAAATTATGAAATGGGGCTGCTGATGTAATATTAGGATCTAATCAGCAGAGAAATTGTTCTAGGCACAGCTCTTGTTTGTTTTATACTCCATACAGACACAGGGTCTGAGCAAAGTCTGCTTTACTTGAGCTTCACAAACTTGGATCATGACAAGATACTGGGAGTTCATTGCAAATTGGAAGAAATGTTTAATTCTCATTGCTCTTGTAGTGCCTTTTAATTGTACTTTTGTGTAATTCAGTTTGAGAACAGCCATCCTTATTGTTAATGACTTGTGAGTGGTTCACAGCTTTTAAAATATTGCTGTTTCTATTCGTGGGACATGTGGTACAGATCAGCTCAACAAATGCCTGATTGTTCTGTTGGCCAGGTCATAGGGAACGGGGTTTGGTTAAACACTAAACTTTATTAGACACAGGAACTAGAGCTGAGTGTGTTCATTCTGTGTGTAAGAAATCAAGAAGCATTTCTGTAGTTTCTGGCTGCTCCCAAGGATTATTGTGGTGAACTGGAACAATGTGATTTATGTCCAGGTTGGGTTGCCTGGGAAGCAAATTTGTGTCACTCTGAGGACAGAGGGGAAAACACAGTCCTGTAACAAGGGGAGTACTATGTGAAAGGAGGGCAGGAATTATCATTATTCCCTGTACTGTTTGTTGAGATAAAACAAAGATCACACCTTGTGGAAAGTGCACTTTATTTCAGGTAGGTAAGGGTGTCACACAGGAGGGGATCTGTCTTCAGACTTTCTTGCCTCTTCTGACAAGTGTTACTCCACCATATGTTATAGTCTGTGGAAGATAAATACACATTTAAACTTCAGGAAATCTATTTATAGCTAAGTGGCACAAGTGTCTGTACTTCATAAATCCATCCTAGTCCACAATAAAACACAATCACAATACCTGTCTGTAAATATATGTACAACATTTGCATGAAGGAAAAGTTGGAGTTGGTTGTGCTCCTTGGAGCAGTCTGTATCCACAGGGACACTTTGCTGACACTATGAACTAATCAATATTTTTTGCTCCAGCATTTTTCTGCAAATGCCCTTATTTTCTAGCACTTACCTCCACCATTTCATTTCCTTTCACTTCCTGCTCGTGAGAGAATTTATCTGATTTGCACACCAGCTTCCCATTGACCAAGTTCACAGTGCACTGTTGGAACATTTAAAAATATTTTAAAAGAATTAGATTTTAGAATTCAATTCGAGTGAGTAGAGGACTAATAAATCGGGAATAAATTACACTGATGTTTCATAATGGCAGCTGTTAATTTGATTAGGAGTTTTAGGAGTATTTCTGTTTGTTGAAGTGATAGAAATGTTTGCAAATGGAAATGGCACAAACAAATTCCACTCACACAGAAACAGAGGTTTAGGGATAAAAAAAAGCGATGTCCCATACTTGGAATGCTTTACCTTCAGCTTTCTGCCATCCATGGTGGTGATATCAGCCTCTTTGCCAAGTGTAAACGAGTTGGTTACAGATTTGTGGGGGGTTTTGGATGTCACAACAAAGTCATTGCCTTTTTGTTGTATTTCAATAACAGGCTTAATATCTTTGGCCATTTTGATAGTGTCATCTGGCAACCCTGCAAAAACAGGCAAAACAGGACTTTTTGTTAGGGAAATAGCAAATTCTTTTTCTCCAACAAAGGCATAAAAGATCCAAACCAATACTGGAAGGTGATGTCCAAGTTAAAAGACAAATCCTGTTTTGGATTCCTCTCTTCTCTGTGGGCTTTTTGCTCCATTCCTTCTAATCTGGTTTTGATAGTATATTTGGTGATGTGTCAGATTATGCACAATTTATTTTCCTAAGGGCTGACCATGAAGTGGTGATTGTCCATGAAAAATAAACACATATGCCTTATTTTATTTTCTCAAGGAGATTAGAGTTGGGGGGGATTATCTGTCCAGTCAGAGCTGCAACAGTGGGAGTACCTCAGACTCCCTTTTTGGGGTATCCCTGGCATGATTTTTGTCACAGGAGAGGGATTGGTTCTATCACGCTGTCAGACCAGACTTTTCAACTGGAACTGCATCTTACTCTCCTGAATATCTCCTGTTTCCTCTTAAAAACCCCACCGGGAATGTTTTGTTGGCAAAGGTAAGTGCGTATTTATGTGTGGCACCTCCTAATCCTCACACCTGATGATCACTCTGTGATAATTGATAAAATATTGGTGATTACTGACCATTTATCACAGGTGAAAATCACTGACAGGTTACTGACCACTCATCACACGTGTGAATTATTCACAGATTCCTGACAAGCATTTGTGCTGCACAAAAGGCTTCTGTACGGTAATTATGAAGCTGAGTAGGTCATTGACAGCTTGTTTCGAGTTATATTTGTTTATAAAATTACCAGTGAATCAACACCATTTCATTTGTTCTATAGCTGTTATTTCTTGAGGAAATCTAACATTAAGACAGGGGGTTATCTGTACCCTTCCTCCAGCCATTTATACAACTTTCAGCTTCTATTCACATCCAAATGAGATCAAACAGACTTAACCAAGCAGGGGGAGTTTGTCATAGAAAGAAAAGGAAAAATTCCATGGAAATGCAGCAGTGAAAGCTGTGCTGGCAATGATTTGAGGAGGAAGCAGCCACTTACCCAGAGCCTTGAGGAAGGGCTCGAGGTTCTCCTGCGTGTGGATCTGCCAGGTGCCAGTGAACGCCATGGTGACACGGCGAGGGCTCTCCCTGCTCACCGGGATGCTCTTTATGGAAGGAGAAAGGCCGGCCCAATATTGTCAGAGGGCTAATTATTAACTGGGAAAGAGCAATTATTAATCAGTTATTTGTTCTTGATGAGCATAACCGCTCGTTCAGGCTGCTCTTGCCTTGACTTGGGGTGTTGTGGTTGTTGTGGGGTACTGACCTCGGGTAATCGCCCATCGTTGTTGGAAAGTGTTGCAGCGCAGCTTCATTTGTTTGCTTTTTGTTACAACTTCTGTGTTTAGCACTTTTTCTGTGTCTTGAGTAGAATTCCTCAGATAAAGTTACAGTCGATCAAGGTAATTGATGTTGTACAGCAGGAACTTCCTAATTATTACAATATTCTCTGCTGTGGGCACTTGAACCTTAAATGGTGGATAAAGAAGGAATAAATTCATTCTATTTCTTTCAAAATTGTGAGCCTCCCATTGCTTGTGTCCTCCCATTGAGGACAGGGAAAATCGTGTTGGAGTGGGACATCAGCGATGACTTTATCCAGCAGGTGTCAGTGATGAGCATCTAACTCGAATTAAATTCAGTTTCTTTTTACTTTTTGTTTTAATAGAAGATAAAAGATGGAACATTGCTTGGAGAGTGAATGCAGGAAATGAATAGGATGAGTTATTTTTTCTTCTCTCCAGCTGCACAAGGAATTCCTCACTCATTCCAGCTCGAGTGCTGTTCCTTGCTGTCTGTGCAGGCCTGACTGTTGATTTTGGAAGACTTTCATTAGATTATGTGCCTTGCAATTAGATTGCTTAATTCAAACAGAGCCTGTATACCAGGGGTGGGTGACCTTTCCAAGGTAACTTTTCATTCTATTTAAATAGAAACCCAGTGCTCAGCTTTTTCTTACCAATTCACAAGCAACCCTTTTTTTAGTAGGTAATTTTAAAGAAGATTTACACAGAAAGAGCCAGATTTGTAATTACATTTACCTGTGAGAATTCCTGATTTGCAGGGCCATTTTTATGTGTGGAGCATGTCCTGACTTCCCATACCCCCCCAGCTGGAGTGATTTCACCATGGATGTACTCAAAGCAGTGCTGAGATGTCACCAAGGGTTTGAGTTTAATCACACACACACAGAGTACAAGAAAATCTGTTACAAGTAGTGATTTAATACAAGAAGCCTCCACTGAAAGCCTCATGTGTGAATCCTCTGGTATTTCCCACACAGATTCACCAGGCAGAGTCTCTCTGGAAGGTGAACATGCAGTGTACACATGTGTGAGCACACACACAAGAACTGTTCTCTAGCAATGCCAAAATACTGAAATATTGCTAAAACAAACATAGACACACAAGCCTGAATTTTAGGGCAGAGCCACCAAAAAGCATCTGAAGGAATTAAATTCCTTTTAAATACAAGGAGACAGTGAATTCATTTAGGCTTTTTTGTGGTAATCCCAGCTGGGACTTCCTGCTCTGTTGCTACTGGGATGTCCCCGTGTTTATAGACACTGATAGTGACCTGCCCTGTTTCAGAGCCGTATTTATTCTTGACATAGATGCTGTATTTTCCTGTGTCTTCATTGCAGACCTTCTCTATGGTGATTGTGACCATTGAGCCCTTCACATCCATCTTGTATCTGTCCTTGAACACGATCACCTTCTCGTTTTTGAACCAGCTGATCTCTGGGTAGGGGTCTCCAGACACACAACAAGTTAAGCACAGGGTCTGTGAAACAGAAGAGGAATGGATTATGGAGCTGTAAATGTGCAGGGAAATTCAGTTCATAGAACCACAGCATCATTTAGCTCAGAAAAAACCTTTAAAATTGAGTCCAGCTCTTAACCCAGCCCTTCCAAGGCCACAACTGAACCGTGTCCCCACATGCCACATCCACACATCTTTTAAATTAAGAACAATAAAAATCAGTTCTCATATTTTCATTAGGTGACATTCCAACACTGATATCTGATATTCCTTTTCCTGATATCTCCCAGTACAATCAGGATTAACTGCCTGAATTCACTGGCCCTGACTCATATTTGTTTTACTGTCTTTTTATAGCTTCCTATGCTGTAAAGTGCCACTTAAACAGGCACGTGGGGAGTTTGCAGATACTTTGCAGGGTTTTTGTGCTGCCTGGGTAAAGGGGAATGTGACTCAGAAATGAAAGCAGGGAGTTGCTCTGATGGGAAAATCAGGCCCAGCACTTGAAACTCCAATCCTGTGCAATGGGAGGACAACAGAAAGGGTCTGGCTGTGAAGATGAGCCAGCAGGGCACCACTTCCCACCTCTGGCAAGTGCAGCAGCTCAGGAAAGCTGAAAAGGGTGAAACAAGGATCCTTCCTCCCCATCAGTGATCCCTCTGTGCCTGTGCAGGGACCAATTAATGGAGTTACTCAACATTACCTTGTCCTCCATGATGGTGGCAACATCTGGCAGACCTTGAACGACTCTGGCACGACCTGGGAATGAGCAAACACAACCTTTTAGATTTTCTTATCAGCAAACTTGGCTTTGTTTCACTGAAGGGAAGAGATTCGTTTACTTACGCTTCTCTGCTATTGCTGCTTCCCTGAAAGGGAGAGAAAATTATTGTGGTTTTATTTATCAGCCATTATATTAACAATTTAGAGTGTGAGACTCAAAATAGATTTAGCTGTGAAAATATTTAGGCAGGAACTTACTTTAGCCTCCTGTGCTCAGCCAGGGCATCTTCGAAAACTGCAAGAATGAAAGGTTTTAGGGAGAGTTGCCTTTTGAGCCATTTGACTCAGGAGATTTAGCATTATGTTGTTGTTATCAGTGCTGGGATTACATGGATAAATGTAATTATCCTCTAGATAGTATCTGTCCCTGCCTTAAGGAAACACAGCTCGGTTTGTGCACTGCTGAAATAAGTGAGACAGAGTTCTCTCCTTCCAACGAGAAATTCAGAACAACAGTTTGGAGAAGCCTTTGTAAACCTGAAGTTTCCTTTCCCAAGATGCCACCTGTGAGCTCTGTTGTGCAGTGGAGGAATTGGACACATCCCAGGAGCAGCTGCCCCTTCTCATCCCCACTCCCCCTCTCCTCGTGCTTCTGTGGGCTCCTCACCATCCTTACCCCAATTCCACATGGGAATCAGCTCCAGCTGCAGTAAGGGGCAGGGGAATCCCTGCCCAGGGTTTGAAGGGCTCCTGGAAAGCAGCTCAGCTGTGCCTCAGCTCACCTTGCCCAGACAGGTCTGTTGACAGTCTGTGGGAGCTGTTCCCATCGAATAACTCCAGGGTGTATTTGCCCTTATCAGCCTCCCTGGGGTCCAGGATGTGCAGCCAGATCTGATTCATGGTGCTCCCAGCTCTCATCCTGTCACGGCTTTCCAGTTGTTTCTCCCTGAGTAAACAAGTGATGTCATTTCAGTCACGTTTAGGAGAGCTGGAGAAATCACAGCGCTCATTTTTTTCTACACCTGTAGTGGTTGGAAGTGTGGGAGTGAGGATTCATTTCATGGAGAGAGGAAATCCCATGGGGCTGCACTTTTAGGCAGTTTGCCAAAGCTTCACAAACTCTACAAAAGACCTCTTAGTTCTTATTTAAGGGATTGGATCCCATTTAGATGTTGAACATTTTTAAGTATTTAGCCCTTGAACGTTATTAAAAATTCGCCTCCTTATCTACATGTGTAGGTGGTATCTAATAAAACACCAGCTCTCTCTTTAGGAAGATGTGATGAGGCTAAATCAGTCAGTGTTTGGGAAGAATTTTGTAATTTTGGGATTTTTTTTTTATTCAGAGTGGGGGAAGAGTGTGGTTCAGGAAAACATGAAGTAGTAAAAATAAAGTATTGGAAAAAATTCTGTCTGTAACCAAGGAGGCTGTAACTGAGAAGTGTCATAAGTGAAGTGCAGCATCATTATTATTCTAGTAAAGATGATCACTTATAAATATTTCTGCAGTGCTACGATAAAAATAACATGACTGGAATTCCCAGACATGTTCCATGATGACAGTGAATTGTGGATTTCAGCCCTCACTCAGACAAATCCACAGTTGCCTGAAAAATGTATGAGCTCAGGCCGAAATGTTTAATTTTGGATAAACAGAAGCTTTGCAAATATTTTTTTGGGGGGGGACTTACTTGTGATACCAGGAGGTTTTCATGTAGTCTGTGTAGTACTTGACCTGTGTGTAGATTTTGATGCCTTCCTCAGTGGGCTGGATTTTCAGAGGTGTGGCAGAAAGAGCTGGTGGTGGAACAGGAAGGTTGAAATGGGGGAGGAATTCACAGATTTACTGTCCCACCACCAAATCCCACCAGAGGAGCAGGGACAGCTCTGGAGCTCTGCTGTGCCATCCCCCCTCTCCCCTCTGCTGAGCTGACATACCACTGATCCTGCACAGCTCCTTCAGAAGCTCCTCAAAGGCTGAAAGACAAACATTTAAATGTTTATAAATACAATTATAGCAAATCACATCCAATCTGCCAATTAATTCACTGTGCTTAGGATGTTTTATATCCACGAGTTATTTCTGTCTCTTTCTGTGTCAAAGCTCCTTGGGAATGGAGTTTTTGCCTCTGATTCATTTGTTTTCAGATGCTGGGCATTTCTTACTAAATTTAGATGCTCCTATCTTCCTTCACACTCACCATGTGCAACCCAGACAGGAGATTTATGTAGCAGGTTTAAATGATGGATTCCAGATGTCAGGGCAGGATTTAATCTTGGGCAGCAGAACCTGCTGATTGATTCTGGGTTGAAGTGACTGAAACATTCCTGAGCTTTTATCTGTGGGGCTTGACAGAATTTCTAATGCAGTCCTGGCTTGAGAAATGACTGCAGGTGGAAATGACATTAACATGGAGAGCAGGAAACTCTTTAAATTTATCCAGTAACTTTTTAATGGGGGTTTTAACTCCTATAAAAGCACGTGGGACATGTAGGTTTCATAGAAAGTGAGGATATTTGGTTTGAAATCCAAAATGAGCTCAGGGCAGGGGTGTGAGTGTGTCTGACTGGGATCCAAGGTTCTCTCACCTCCTTTTGTGAGGTCCAGCTGGGTGGAGTCCTCTCCTCTGTTATCTGAAACAACTGCCTTGTACAGGCCCTCATCTGCTTTGGTTACCTACCAAACACGTGTGTGCATGTGTAAAATTGCTTAAAATAACCCAGACAAGCCCCAAAACAAACAACACTCCTCCCAAAAAGAATTTCCCATATCACTGAAACAGGGCAGGATTTGGAAAAGGGGAAAAAACTGAGATTTTCTTCTTCCCAATGAATTTGGTTGAACTGAGCAGAAATGAGGTGGAAAAAAGGGTCAATTTGCCCCAAAATTTCCTGTGAAAGGTTAGGAGGCTCTGGTTCAGAAACTATTGGTTTTGGGGGGTCAGTAGCTCAGCTTTTGCCCCCAGTCCCTGTGTGAAATCTGAAAAGCCCTTTGGTTCTTTTCAGCCTCTCAGGATATTAAACTTCCAACAGCCACCCACTGTTATAAACATCTTATTTCTTATTTAGGATTTTAGAATCACAGCCTGGTTTGGGTTGGAAGGGATCTTAAGGATTGTTTATTTCCAACACCCTGCCATGAATTCTGCTAGAATTCAGATTCAGAACCTGACTGCAACATTAAAAATTTCTTCTCTTTTGCTTTTCTCAGGGTTTATTTCACTACCCCAAACCCATGTGGAATATGAATTAGATCAGCCCATAATTTTTGCCATTTTCCTGTGAACCTCTGAGCTGTTTGATGTTTACCTTTGAGATCTGCAGAGTTCCCATCCCAGTCTGTGGATCAAACACTCCCCCAGCTCGTGCCTTGTGATTGAAGAACCACTGGAAGCTGGTGTCCTTCCTCAGGTTTGTTGCCTGTTTGAAGTCAACATTTAGAAGTCAAAATACATTTGATTTCTTAATTCTTGGACATCCTAATATGAATCATCACTTACATTACTCCAGCATCTGAGAATTTCCCTTTTTTGTTAACATTTCTGCCCAGAATAAACTATCTCCTTACTGTCACTGGTCTGCAGCAAAGCATGGGCAGGAGCACTGCTCATATCCTGTGAAAATTACACCTGAAATGGAATGCTGAAGGAATTCAGGAACTCGGTTACCTTGCAGGTCAGGAGCACTTCACAGCTCTCCAAAACTTTCCATGTCAGGTTCTCTATGAAATGTGGACCTGGGAAAGGAGAGGAGAAGGAGAAGAAAAAAA
>WBND01001223.1:51400-66822 GCA_013398595.1 Tychaedon coryphoeus | reverse complement strand
AAAAAAAGAAAAAAAAAGAAAAAAAAAAAGAAAAAGTTTATCGTGGTGCCTTTGCTGGTTCCTGCGGGAATGCTTCCATCTAGTGCTGGGTTCCCGCAGTGCAGCTGGGAATTCTCGACTTTCACAGGGGGCAGGGAGGGGAAACTGAAATAAGTAAATTTGGATCCTTTCATCCTATACTGAGCAACCCTGAAGCCGAGAAGGAGCCTGGGTTATAATGTGGTGTCACAGCTGCTATGAAGGGAATATCTTCATCCTCACTAGCAGGGAATCACCTTCCCAATTGTAATATTTTTCCAGTGAACTTGATTTATAAAATTCTTTATTCACCAACATGAGGTGAGAGGTGAGAGTGGAATGCATGGGTCTTTACAAACTTAGCTAGAAATCCTGTTTTTTACAAGGAAAGGCAGTGAGTCTTAATTACAGAATGTATGTTCAGGTTGGACAGTTTTCAGAGTTTGAAAGTGTTCAGTGCCACAGCAGTGATGCAGAAGATCTCTACTGATAAATCTGCCTAGCTCAGCTAAAACTAGTTCATTATTTTGATTTTTAAGGGCAGGACAAAGCATCTGAAAACAAGGAGTTTTATCTTAGTGTCTTAATCAGCTTAAAAAAGATGATGAAGGGAAATAAATTCACTTGGGTTTTGCCATCCTGGCCTCACTCTGACAAGTCTTTGGCTGATCTTACCCTGCTTTTTCTTCCATTGTCTCCGTTTTGCCTCAGCTTCTTCTGCCACTTTAGCAAAAGCTGTGGAACAGCAAAGCACAAAGTCAACAACTCCCATTACTGGATATTTCCTGTACAAAAGGTGTTAGCTTTAGAGCTGTGCTGAGAGCCCAACATTTATTTTCATTAAAACAAAAGAGCCACTGAAGACTTGACCATTGAGCATTTAGCAAATTAAATACAAGATTTCACCATATAAAAAGGTACCTGAAATTAAAATATTTAAAAAGTAAGAAACACTGAAGAAGGCAGAGGGCACAACCACATCTGACTTTAGTATCTGCCTTTACATTGTCAGTGAAGAGAAATAGAGCACAGCTCATCAAATTTATTTTCTCTCCTGAACCCAGCAAGTGCTGAATCCCTCTGGAAAAGTGCCTGGGTCTCTCCAGGGAGTCAGGGAGATTTGACATTTTAGGGACATTTTCCAGTCAAAACCTTAGGGAGCTTTGGAAGGTCACTTGAAAGCAAAATGCAGAGAACTGAAACCAGAGATAGGCACTCACTGGGGAAGGATTTGAATGAGAATCTTGTTCCTTTCTATTTTTAATTAATTTGAGGAGGCTCTCTGTACTGCATGAACTGTGCGAGCTTTTGTGCCTTGCCCTGGAGTGCAGTTGACACTTTATTGCATTCAGTGCATTGAACCAGCTGCTTAAATACACTGAATTTCCAGCTTGATCCTGCCCTGAGATAAATGACTGCACACACCCCATTCTGTGCCAAGGCACAGTCACCCCTGCAAGTTAATATGTAAAACATTTGGAAGAAAGAACTAAGCATTCCACTCCTGCAGACTGCTTTTCTCACCAAGCACCTATTTATAAGACCAAAAGCTTTAATTTATGGTAAAGAGAGATTCAGATCATTTCTTAAATGATTCCTGGACTTTAAATCTGGGCTAAAATTTGCTCTCCCCATTCCCAGTGTGCCATCAGAACTGTTGGAAATACTTTGGGGCCTTAAGTGCCTCACAAACTTTCCACTGAGCATGGCAGTCTAAATTGGATCCCGAATTTCCACTTACATTCATCCATGAGAACAAGGGTGAATTGATTTTTGGCTTTCCCATCTTTGAGCTGGGCTGTGTACACCCCTTTGTCATCAGCACAGAAATCCTGGATTATCAGTTCCACAAGGCCTTTTTCTTTGACAAAGTTGATTTTGTGTGTCTGTGTAAAACAAAGGAAATAGGATAAACTGAAGAGTTTTTCCACAATAGAAATGTTCCAAGGTCAGATTCTGGCACAGCATCTCCTACAGCAGATATTCACTCATTTTGTGCCTGTATCCTCATAAAGTCCCCTCATTTTACAGGATAAGGAAGGCAGAGCACTGTGTTGTGCCATGCTGGGGATTCATCTGTTATTTTTGTGTGTGGAAATGGTAGAATTGCTTCCAGAAGAGAGAAAACTTCTGTAAAACCACCTAACCCAAAACATCCTTCCTGGATGGACATTACAGAGCTGAAACCAGAATTTCTGGGATTTTCAGTGGCATGGAAGTGTTGTGCTTAGTTATAACCTGTGATGTGTGGTTTTGTGTTTGGCCAGGATGAGGAATATTTCCCCTTCTTGCTGAGGTGCCTGCACCCCAAAGTGCCAGGTGCCTGAACACAAATATCATCATTCTGCCTCACTGCCCTGTTTGCTCTGAGCAAATATTGTCCTTCCAACGAGCCTGACAAATGTTTTTCATTGTGCAGATCCATGTCAGCTCTCCAGTGGAGAGGAGACAGATTTTAGAAGAGATAAAGATTTGGATAAACTTGTTACATGTTGATTTAACCCCCCCAACAGGGCACTGACAGCTCCAAGCTGCTCTGGCCAGGTCCTGGCCTTTGTTCTGGGGGTCCTGGTTGTTGTCTGGGCATTGCTGCTCTGCACTGAGCTGACAGCCCATGATTTATATTTGTGCTTCATTCTCAACTGTTCTCCCCTCTGCTCCTCTCATTCCAAGTATTTTTAAAATGTTCTAATATTAATTTGATATGGGAGGACAGGGAGGAGGCCTGAACATTTTTGTGGATGTGTGAGGAGGTTGGAGGGTGCTGTAACACACGAGGCAGGGTTATTTCCAGTGCTTTGGACTGAGAAACAAATCACTTCCATCTGCTCTTAGAATTCATGAGATTTGCCTGTATTCAGTTCAAAATCCCCATCAATATCTGATGGGAATGTAGAAATCTGGGAACGTGCCATATTCAGCAGTGGGAAAGTAAATCAGGATTTAAAAAATCAGGATTAAAAGCAGAATAAAACCTACAGGGGTACTGGTGAGCTCCTTGTCGTTGAAGATCAGGTGCAGCTCAGCATTTGGGGACAGCTTCTCCACCTGCAGCCACAGCCTCACTTCCCCTTTCTCCAGAACATCGATGTTCCAGCCAGATATCAGCTGGATCACTGGCAAACAGAGAAAACCCCCGGGGAATCACGGGCACAGCATGGTTTGGCTCAGCCAGGGCTGGGCTGGCTTCCCTTTTCAAGGCTGGCCCTGCCTTCCCTTTTTTTCAAGGCTGGCCCTGTGCTCGTGGCTTTTTGCTGCTTCAACTTACGTGGGTTCCTGATTTCGTGGCTGCGTTTCAGTAACTTGTCCAGATCTGAAATGCAGAGAATACAAAAGTCAGCACTAGGCTAAAACAAATTCGTTGTATCAATTTAATTGAGTTTGTTGATGGATTTTATTTCTGTCGAAGAGAAGGTAAAACATTCAATAATGGGGAGGGCTAGAAAAGGTGGTGAAGGTAATTGTTGGTTGTATCTGAATAAAAAGTTGGTTGGATCAATTCAGGGAGTGTGCTAAAGGAGTTGTAAATCACTGTGACAGTAGAGCCAAATGTGAAATCTGAACTGCAGTGGAAAAATGACTTTGCAGGAGCACAGAATCTTTCTTTAGGGGACTGTAAAAGAAACTGCTCTTGAGCCTTCAAGGAATGGGAAACATCTATTTAGTGATATCATTAAGTGACATTACTCACTCAGTATTCTTCTGCAAGGAACTTTCCTCTAAACATCTAAGATTAGAAAATGAGGGCACATTGGTTTTTTGTTGTTGACAGCTATCAGTTTTTACCTTCTTTTGTTAAAGTGCAGCTGGCAGAGATGTCATCATCTACATCTGTGACCTCCACTGAATACACACCCAGGTCCTTTTCTGAGGGCTCCTTCAGTATCAGTTTTGATCTAGAAGTAAAAAGAATAATAGCAAAAATTATCTTTTCCTCAGAAATGATAACTCCTGTAACAGAATTTGATACACCCAGAACAGGAAACACAGGACTCATTGGAATTTATAAATGATGCTGAGGAGCAAGGTAAAGCTATTGGGAATATGATGGCAGCTGCTCCCCAGATTGCACTGAAGAGATTCTGGGGGTCAGGGAAAGGAGAGGGAAACATCTGGCTTCACCTTTTTCTTGGTGTTTAATGTGTGCTTTACTCTCAGTCCATGCTTCATGTGCTCAGGGTGCATTAGATGCTCACCTGTTGCCTTTCTCTTCAATCCTCACCCGGTCAGCATCTGGAGGTCCCTCATAGTCCTTTGTCCAGATAAATTCAGAGTCATCGTTCTTTTCAGGAGCTTCAAAGGCCATATAAATGAAACCCTCTTCATCCACCCCGAGTTCAATTTCATTTGTGCCTGTATGAGCAAAAACCCCACAGAACATTCCTTACCAAAGCAGATCAGGGCTGAGCTGCTGCACATCTAACTCAAAAACCAGCCCCCAAAACCAAACCACACAGTGCAGTTAGAGCTGATTGATTTGGGCAGTTTGATTTATTCATCTTTGTTTCACTGAGGGTGTTTCTTGCTGTGAAACAAGCAGCTGATGTGTCACAGGGCAGTTTTTCACCCAAATCACAAATTTATCTACAGACTGACCCAGTCTCATGGCTTTGTTTCATACCAGGTTTGGTTTTAGGCACCACAGGGTCCGAGGGGAGCGAAGGGGGTCCAACTCCAGCCTTGTTCAGTGCTCGGACTCGGAAAATGTAACATTTCCCTGTGTCCAGGTCTGAAACCTGCAGGAAACACAGCCAGCAATTAATGTCACACTGAGAGCAGCAGCACTTTAGAAAGCTCTTTTATCCTTTTTGCTTGATAACAATTAAATACAATTTTTCTGTCAATATAAAGCAACACTTTTGCTAATACTGTTACAATTTAATTAGCATGAATTACATATATAATTAATATATAAATTATGCATAAATATATACATATATACATATATACACATATATATGCATATATACATGTATATATACATACATACATATATACACACACATATACATTTTAAATATATATATGTTTATATATATATATATATATATATATATACACACGTACACACATACACACACATATATAAATAATACAGACCTTCATGTGCATGCTGGCTGTGGGCTGCTGGTTTATTTGTTTCCAGTCCTCTGAGCCTTCTTCACAGAGCTCTATGAAATACCCAGTGACCGGCCCTGCCCCCGGGTACAGCGGAGCTTCCCAGTGCAGCTGCAGGGAGGAATCTCTCACCTCAGAGCACCTCACGTCGTAGGGAGGGCCTGGCACACAGGGGGACAAAGTGTCTTGGGTTGCAATGCAGGATGTGGCCAGAAATGTGTATTCTGTCACCAGCTGTTAAACCAGCTGGGGCAGTGCCCCTGATCTCCTGGCACACATTATCTGCTCATGGGCCAGCTTTAAACCAGCTGGGGCAATCATCTTTATCTTTCCCACAGCCCATCCTCCCTCCAGGAGATATCACCTGTTAATGGGCTATTGTTAAAAACTGGGTGTGGCTGTCATCTTCACCTTTCCCATGACCCACCCTTCATCCAGGAGTTATCTCCTGTTAATGGGCCATTGTTTAAAACTGGGTGTGGCAGGGGTCTTTATCTCCCTGGACCTTCAGAGGTAACTGCACCTCCTCCAGGAGCACTGCTCCAGCTGAACCACATCTGCCCCTGCAGGAGGATGCAGCCACCATTGAATGGCACTGCTGCCAACACCCTGCCTGACTGACGGGTGTCAGCTTGGATTCTGACTCTGGCAGGGTTTGGGATTGTTCTTTGTAATACTGCATTTCTAGTTTAATTTTCCTAGTAAAGAACTGTTATTCCTAATTCCCGTATCTTTACCTAAAAGCCCCTTAATTTCAAAATTATAATAATAATTTGGAGGAAGGAAGTTTACTTTTTCCATTTCAAAAGAAAGCTTCTGCTTTTATTGGCAAACACCTGTCCTTCAAACCAGGACATAAAGAAAAAGGGATTTAGAGTTTAGGTTCTGATTCTTTATTCTGTGGAAACAATATTATTAAAAAGACCTGGCTGCTTTATCTGAATGCAGGAGTAACACTCTGCATCAGAACATCCCTGGAAGTGTTTGTGTGCTTTTCTCTCCTGGAAGCAGCCATTTCTATGGCAGAAACCCCTTGGAAGGGTGAGGAGATAACAAAATACATCTGGTGACGTTTTCCTGGATGGTTTTACATGAGGGATACCTGGCTCTGGCATTGTCCATTCCTCACATCTGAACAAGTCACTGGGCTCAGACACTTCCCCAACTCCAGCCCTGTTCATGGCACGGGCACGGAACTCGTACAGGTGCCCCTCCTGCAGGCTGCTGACCTTGGGGGGCAGAAGGGCAGACATGGTTAGTTCAGGCCAGCAGGACACTGGAGAAGCAGAAAAATGCCAGCTGAACCCTTGGTGCAGCTGTTCCCAGCTGTGCTCCGGATGGATACCGTGCAAACTCGCCGAGGAATTGGCTGGGTGTTGACTTCGTGCCAGTCTGGCTCAGAGTGCTCGTGCTGGTCCAGGAAATATCCCAGGATCTTTGTTCCTCCTTTGTGCTTCGGGGCTTTCCAGGCAATGGTCATCTCAGCCTTGCCACAGTGCAGCAGCACAAAGCCATGTGGGGCCGAGGGGCAGGCTGGGCACAGAGGGACAGACAGAACAGCAGTGACAGCACAGTGTCCACGTTCTCCTTGGGAATCACAGCAAAAGCCTCGGGTGTGTCTCAGGAGTGCCTTAGGGTTTGTGTGGCAGAAAAGATGGGAGCAGTGGGTTGATAATGGGGAGCATGGAGGGTTACATCCTGGATGGGGTGCTGTAGGATTTTCTAATTTCCCTGAGAAATTCCCAATGTTGATTTCCACACATCGCATCACTGAGCACTTAAAATGGTCACTTGTACCCAGAGCCAAATTAACACCACAAATGTAACACACTGCTAGGTCAAAATGCTAATTAATTAACTCTGTCCACGCTTGGCAAGTGTAATTGTTGGCAGAAGCTGCAGGGTACAAGAAAATGAGTTCCCTTTTGTTTTGTTTCTCACTGGTGGCTGTGCCTGGCAGATGGGGGTTGGAGGGGTTTAATTTTGGTCACTACTCACCAATTGCTGGCCTGACAACGATGGGATCTGTTTCTGGTGAGCTCTCACTCAGTCCTGCCTCACTGACAGATTTCACACAAAACACATATTCCTTTCCAGGTTGCAACCCAGGAACAGTAAATCTGGGGGAGCAAATGAAAATGTTTGTATTTGCCTGTGCACAGGTCGACAGTGCTGAAACAGACAGCAACACGCTTTAATAAGGCTTTGTTCTTGCAAAATCATTATTTGTCATTACAAATTAATGTGTCACATGAAACGGCTGCAGATAAATCACACTGGGTATGGATCAGATGGAATCACCATTGGCAGGGAGATAAACAGGATTTTTTAATGGACTTTTTTCTGCTTGACATGTGGCCCCCTCAGCAGGAGAGTGACTGCAAATTCTGCATGTGATTGACACCGAGTTACTCTACTGGAACACAGGCAAACCCATGGAATGTGGATCTGCTGGTGCCCCAGGCTCTGTGCAGAGCACACAGCCAGCTCTGGGTGTAAAAACGGGGCTTGGAGCAGCCCTGAACCCTCCAAGAGGCCGTGGTGCTGCTGGTGTGCCTGCCAGCCTATGTGTGGGGACTGAAGGAAGTTCTTTTTTTATCTGAAACACGACTCCAGGCAGAAAGAGAAGAATCCAGGTTGGGCCCCTGAGATCCCTGAGCAGAGCAGAGGAGCTGAACTCACTGGGTGCATGTCACTGGTTTGTTGTTGACTGTTTGCCATTCCTCCGTGCCCGTCTCCCGGCAGTAGATGTAATAGCCCAGGGGCTCCAGCCCACCCTGGGGCTTGTCCCACTGCAGAACAACAGATGTCTTGGTGTCTCTGAATGCCAGAACCTGAGATGGGGGAGGCAGAGGAGCTAAAAAGGGGAACAAACAAACAAACAAACAAACAAAAACCACAGACAAAAGTAGCGAGGGTTAAAATCTGTAATTTAAGAAAGCCTAAACTATTATAAGTGAGTTGAGCGGTTTGATTTATTCGTCTTTTCCAGAGCACCATTTTCAAATTGTTGCCCAGGGAAGCTGTGGCTGCCCCATCCCTGGAAGTGCCCAAGGCCAGGTTGGATGGGGCTGGAGCAGCCTGGGGTAGTGGAAGGTCCCTGCCTGTGGATGAGCTTTGAGGTCCCTTCCAGCCCAAACCTGGGATTCTGTGGAATGAGAGCAAAATGCCATGGACAGGATCCCACCCTACAGGATCTGTTTCTGTGCTTGGGGTTGCCAGGTGTCTGCTTCCTCTCCCACTGATTTCTGCAGTTACCCCACACACTCTCCTCTGAAGGAGAGGAGGAACAAAGCTCATCTGTGGATTGTCCTTGGCTCCATCCTGAGCTGGGACCTTCACTCTGCATTCCCATTTATGAGTGAACACTGGAGCAGCCTCAGTGTGGGACAATATACAGATAAAGAGTGCTCATCTCTCTGCAGAAGAGAAACACCAGCATGAGCCTTTGGCCTCTTACTGTCAGCGCAGGGAGAAAACAACCCAAACCCAAACCCAAACCCAAACCCAAACCCAAACCCAAACCCAAACCCAAACCCAAACCCAAAGCAGCCCTGCAGAGGCTGCTGCAGCCTCTCTCATTCCTTGCACACTGTCACCTCCCTCACACCACGCTGGAAGCATCCTTGGATTAAACACAGGCTTCAACTGTTCCTGTTTTATTAAATGTAATTCCCTATCACTGCTTGCTTAGATTAACACTGCCCTGACCAACTGCAAACCAATTAAAGAAGGATTTAAGGCTTCAGGAGATTTCCTTATATCAAAGGGACTGCTGTGTAACCATAGCCCATGACGTTTAGAGCAGAGCCTGGGCAGGGGATCCCCCTCATTCCTTCAGCCACTGGTGGCTAGAGCAGAGCAGGGCAGGGCAGAGCAGAGCAGAGCAGAGCAGTAATTACCCAGTTTTGCCCCAGCAGTGATGGGTGGGCTGGGCAGGGAGGGCTCGCTGATCCCAAACTTGTTCACGGATCGCACGCGGAACCGGAACGATTTCCCCTTGGCCAGATCAAAGAGTGCAAATCTTGGGGAATTTGCTGGCAAATCCAGGTTCACCATTTGCCAGGAGTTGCTGCCCACGAGCGACTGCAATGATAAAGGCAAAGATTTACAACTCCTACCGTGAGCACAAAACTCTCCTATCCAATAACAAAGCTGGGCTTTGTAGGAAAGGAATTTTTAAAACCAAAGCCTCAAGTTACATATTTCTTGTTGATGTATCCAAACTTTTCACCCTTGGCAGCAGAGGGCCCCTTTGCTGGAGCAGGTGAGAAATAAGAATGCATGAAAGGAGATTGGCAGAAGATATCAATTAACCAACAGAATGATGAGTGGGGGGAGCAGGACAGAGAGGTACTGTGCAGTTCTTCACAGCTTTTCCACCTTTCAGTTCTTCCTGTTAGAATTCTGCCACTGTTGTGTGGTGTTAAAATTCCTTGTCCATTCCTTGTTAACCATTAGTCCTTGAGCTGGTGTCAGAGTCAGGGCTGTGGCTCAGGGCTCCTGTGGGGCTGGAGGAGGCTGAGCCAGCCAGGTTTGAGGTTGGATCTCCCCAGTTCCTAACTGGGAATGGCCTCACCTGTGCCATGGCCTTACCTGAGACAGAAATGATTCTGCTCTGCAGCTCCCCTCCTGTGTGATATTATTTTCTTACCTTTTCCACATAATAATTCAGTGGCTCTCTGCCTCTTGGATCTGGTTCATCCCAGGCCAAAGCCACATAATCTTCTCTGACCTCACTTGCATGAACATTGGTGGGTGGCAAGGGAATTTTAATGTGTCCTATGGGAAGGCAGAAAAGGCTTTCGTGACAATTTGGCAGGAAAATGAAGTTCTTTTACAATGGATTCTGTTCTCCTACTATAAATTAAGATTCTTTGATATAAAGAAGGAGACAAACGCTTTGGGGAAACTTGAACTCACCCTCCAGGTCATCCTTGGATATTTCTATGGTCCTGCCCTCGTCGTATGGAATCACTGCAGTGACAAACAGGGCAGTGTTACCCACACAGCAGGTGCCCTAGGACTGGGTCATTGCTTCTATGCACAATTACAGACATTTTATGTCACAAACAATGGTGTTTTGAGTTTTTTCTCTTTCAGAATGCTCCCAAGATGGACTCAGCAAAGGCATTTGTGGGAGTGGGGAGGATCTGGACAATCTGCACTCAGTTATTCCTGCAGAATAGCAATATTCCCATGGTTCTGAGGGAACAAACTGTCCTGGCTTTGGTACCAACCTGTCACTCTCTTGTCCCTGCTGGGGTCATGGGTTGTGACAGGGTCAGTGGCCTTTGAAGGGTGGCTGGTGCCAGCCTTGTTGACAGCCCTGACTCGGAACTGGTACGTTTGTCCCTCAGCCAGGCCCAGCACTGGGCACCTGCAGCTCTTCACGGGCCGGGCACTGCACTGCAGCCACTCCTGGGAGCCAGCCACACACCTGCAGGGACACACAGCCCTCAGGCCTCCCTTCTGTTTCCACACTCACTCACCCCAGGGCTCTTAGCCCAAAGATGACACCTTACAGACCTCTCAATGAGGTACCCCAGGATGGGGCTTCCTCCATCATCGCTGGGTGGCACCCACGAAAGGACCAAGCAGTCTCTGTTCACATCGTGGCACTTCACCATGAGGGGGGATCCTGGGGCACCAGCTGTGGGTGCTGCAGCATCTGTAACACACCAGGTGAGGCTGGGCAGGGTGAGGTTAGGGACCTCCGGTGCTCTAGGCACCGACTTTGTCAGGTTATCTTAAATAAGCCAAGCAGCTAAAAGCATTATTTATTACAAAGCACATCAGTCTTAAAAGGCAAGCAGAAAAGCGATTGCAAAAAGCAATGGCAAAAGCAGAAAAAGCACAAAAGCAAATGGCAAGAGCACTAACTCTCCTCAATACAAACTTTTATACAGAATCTTTCCAACAAGCTAAGACACAAACTTGAACCATCCCTCTTTAACTTATTAGAATTCCAGTTTATTAACACGCTAGGTTATGTATAGACTACAAATATGACCTATCTTGTTTTATTTGAAAAATGTAAGCAATATTCTTACTATAGCTCTACTATGTTTAAGGACTGTCTACAACCATGGTCCTGGAACCTTCACTGAAAACATTAATATGTTTTTCAACCTTCACTAGAACTCGCACTTCTACTTTGTCATCTAAACCTTTCACTTACTAAAAGCATTGTAGCTGATACTAAAGCTTACTGACTCACTTACTTATCATCAAACTTAAACTTACACCTTTACCTTATGTGTGAGTGGCTTAATATACTTCAATCCATCCACAGGCTTTAATTCAATCCCTGCACTCCGATTTCTCTCTGAAGAATTCAGAGACCCCTGACTCACTGACTCCAACAGGTTAGGCTGTGTTCTTTTCTCTTCCAAAATTTTCACTGAGGAGCTTCATTTTAAATGTCTAAGGGCTTATCTCAGTAACACAAATCCTATTTTTTAATACCAAATCACCAGCGAAAATAAGAATTGGTCGCTGTGATAATTGTACACACAAAATTAGGAGTTTTTGTGCGTGGGGGTGGGAATCCCTTTATGCCAAGGAGATGTGGAGGAGCTGCAGATACCTCTAACAAACACATAGGTGGTCTGCTCCTTGCATGCCTGCAGCGAGGGCACACGGATGGTGTAGAACCCCTCGTCCTCCTTGTGGGCGCACGGCACCGTCAGCGCGGCCTCGCGCGCCCCGAGCCGCGGCTGCTGGCGCTCCGAGTCCTGCAGCAGCTCCCCTGAGCAGCAGGAGAAAGGGGAAGGGGAAATCACCTGGGTTTGCCTGGTTTGGAGTGATAATATTTATTTCTGAATGCCTCAAAAAGCAGAGAATGAGATGAGGGATCTCTAAGACATTGCTGGTATTATTTTGTGCCTCCAGCCATGGGCTCTGATCCACAGAAAGACCCAAATCCTGCATTGCCAGCAGAACAACACAGAGTATCCAAAAGCTTTTCTCACAGGCTTTTCAAACTAAGGCTCTTAAAATATTCTTATGGACAGGAATGTCATTACCTCCAAAACATTTCAATGGTGTCATCTTTTACAAATGGGGAAAAGACAAACATTAAATAGCAACATCTGTAGCTTCAGCAGAGCTGAGAACAGCTCAGGAATCCTGAATTTTAATGTTTTGAATTTTTTTTTTTCTGTGAACATTCAATCACAGCTATGAATTCCAGTGGGATATTCCCAGAGGTAATGCACATAACCTCAGCTGTTGCCTACAAACCATCTCTGAACCAGCTGATGCCTCGTTGGTGGTCCAGTAAATCAGAGGAGAAGTAACAGGAGAGGGTGAAAGGCTCCTTTTCTCTCGCAAATAAAGGTTTCAGTGGAAAAGCAAAATCTGCCTCTCTGGCCAAAAGGGATCCTGTGGAATAAAAGTCAGCATGATAAAGTGATTTCCAGAGCCTCCCTCCTGTAGTATTTTTATTGTCATATATTTAGAGTGAGCTTTGCACTTTGCACGTGCAGTCAGGCTGACAGGAAAAACTCTCAGGGAAAAAATAATCAGATTGCATCAGGCTATAAAAATAGTTAATAATAACATCAATGATTTACTCACTTTTGTATATTTCTGAATCAAATCCTGACTCCTTGCCGTAATATTCTACAAGACAAGAGGAAAATACATTTAGCAAATCTCACAGAGTTTTTATCTTTTTAAAAACACCCAGTGATGCTCAGCAAATTGCTTTTCCCTCAAGCCAGCCCTTGATTTGAACCTTTTGACACTGTTTAATTAAAGGACCTGAAAATTGTGATAAAAACACTGCTTTTACAATCCTGGATCTGCATCTCAGACAGGATTCAGATCAGAATATGGCATATTAAATATATAAATATCAAATAAATGTGATAATAACCCATGGCAGAGGGCTCTGTCAGTCCCACTGAAGGGTTCCATTATTTACACTCCTGTAGGTCTATTCTGTCCATGCTTTTTATTACACAATTGTAATTTAGATATAAATAGATGAAATATGAACAGCTTAACTGCTCCTGTGCAACTGCTCTGCATATTTCCTAAAGCTTGAGATGATTTCCCTTTTTAAGTGCTGGTGGTTTATTTACTTCCTTCCCCACGTCTGGGTTTGGCTGTGCACAATGTGTATCTCTGGAGTCTGGGCCAGTTATTTTAAGAACAGCACAGATCAAAGAGGAAAATATTTCATTTGCCCTTGGTAGTTCCTGATTTCAGGGAAAAACATGAAATAAATCTGCAATAATGCACTGAGAGGTGCCACTGAAAGCCACAGTTCTTGAGGAGCTATTTCTTGCTCAACTTTAGCAGACTCTTTGTTGTGTGTTCCACTGTGGGGTTGTTTCATAGCACTCCAGAAGAAATAAGCACCTAAATTTAGTACAATTTTATCCCAGTGAAAGGACAGCTGTGTCCTTATGGAAACTGAAAGGGAAAACTTTGGCTGGGCCCAGAAGTGACTAAGGAAGAGAAGCTGCTCTGTCCTTCTCCAGAGTGCTTGTGTGTGCCTATCAAATAATGAAAATATTTGGAAGACTCTGCAGTATTTGAAAGTTTAAACCCAAAGGAATATTTGTACTTACTCCTGACAAGCACTGTAGCAAAGGAATAAGCTTCCCCATACTGATTCTTTACCTCCACACTGTATTCAGCAGAATCTTCCATGGAACATCTGAAAAAAAAAAAAATCCCTTCCTTCATATTTCACAGGACAAATTCCCCTTTAATCCCAGAGGTGGCTGCTTTTCATCCAGAAGCTGCTTCTCCTTTCAATTACAAGGATTTCTGATACTTTCTTGTCAGTTTTTTCTTTTGAGACCCACAAGGAAAACATTTTAAGTACTGAACAAGCAAAAGGCCTGTGGAAGGCTTGATTCCAGTGAAGATTTGCATTTGTTTCTCACTGTATAATTCATAGATCAGAACTGATGTTGTTCTGATTACACTGATCCATCCCAAATCACTTTTTTTTGTCTGCTCATGAAGTCCTTAATGTGCATTCCTTACCCTGAAGGAAAAAAATGTTGCTCATGCATAAAAAAGAGGAGCAGAAGTACATGAAACCATTAAATTTTCTTTGATTTTTCTTTGATTTTTTTAAACCTTGTGAACTGCTGTGGAGATTGGCAAAGCTTTAACTCAAACACAAGAGCCTAAAGGCAGGCAAGGTCAGATTCCAGAAGAATCAGTTGGTTTGTTTGTCATACACAGATTGGGAATTTAGGGAGAGCAGGTCTCCCTCAGCTGAAAGGGCACAGCCATTACCTGCTGATCTGCAGGGTCAGCATCCCAAATTTATTTTCAATCTTGTATTTTCCTGCTGGGGCTTGGCGGAGATCGATGGGGATCCCATTTTTATACCTGGTGGAAGAGAAGGAAACGTGCAGTTAGGGAAGGACCCACAGCAAACACCACAGGGGAGAGGAGAAGACACAATTCCCTCTTTTCCAGATCCCCCTCTTCAACCCAAACCAGCCTGGACCCTCCCTGGTCCTGTGTGGCTGCTCAGCCCTGGCTTTGCTTTTCCTTCCCTGCAGCTCCTGGGAGGAGCTCACAGATTTCTCTCCCTTGAGCTCCCCAGGATGTGTGGGAGGTTCAGATCCTCTCTGCTCTCTGAATAATTCCGAGAGGTCGTTCTGGAAGGACACAGGACAGGCAGAGCTGCTGCCTACGAGTCATTAGCAATGCAAATGTTTGCACACTTAAACCTTCCAGAGGGGGAATGGTCAGTCACTTCAAACTGATTGAAGTACACCCTGCAAATTGGTTTTTTGAGGTGGTCTTCCATTCACTTCTGCTGTTTATGGTGTGTGCTGCACGCAGGCCCAGCCCATAACACTCTCCCCCTAAAGCTGGTTAAAATACAAAGGGAGTCAATGGCAGTTGTGTTGTATTTTACAAACTGTAGAGCAGCAGCAGATTAATGCTGGAACCCTCATGGCAGCCAGGCCTTGTTGGGGTGTGTTTGTGGTGATTTAGTGCTGAAAGGAGTTCTGGTTTTGAGACCTAAATCCCAAGTTTACCTGTGGGAAAACCAAAGGAAACAGGGAAGCCCCACGAACATCAGCCCTGAACGAGCCTTGTAGGAATATCCAGGAAATGGGAAAAAACCCCCATGAACATTATCACTGTCCCAGAAGGATCCCAGGGCTGCCACTGCTTCCAGGCCCCCATGTCCTTACTGGTCTCACAGTGGGATTGGACACTGAGGTGTTTTCTGGAGCCCTCCCTCCCTCCCCCTGGCACTGCCCTGTGCTGTGCCCGTGGGTTGTGCTGGCAGTGCCACA
>WBND01001223.1:39636-50904 GCA_013398595.1 Tychaedon coryphoeus | reverse complement strand
GTGGCACAGGGGACCCTACCAGGTGGCCTGTGGCACAGGGGAGCCCAGGGTGGTGCACGCCAGGGTCACGTCCATGCTCTCCCAGACGGCATGTGCCCGCAGCGGGATCCAGAACACGGGCGCCCGCCCCGAGAGCAGCTCCAGCAGCTCCTTCTCCAGGCAGGCCCGTCCCACAGCCTGTGCAGGGACACTCGGGGTCAGGGCATGCAAGGGCATGGTGTCACACAGATTCTGTGACACGAATGACCTGTGATAACATTTCAGTGGCAGGGAGGCTCTGGGTAAAGGCACTGCAAAGGGATGATGCTGCACAAATTCTGTGACATGAATGATCTGTGATAATATTTCAGTATCAGGGAGGCTCTGAGTAAAGGCACTGCAAAGGGATGATGCTGCACAAATTCTCTGACACAAATGATTTATGATAATATTTCAGTATCAGGGAGGCTCTGAGTAAAGGCACTGCAAAGGGGTGATGATGTTACACAAATTCTGTGACATCAGGGACCTGTGATAACATTTCAGTGTCAGGCATGCAAGGCCTTTAGCTGGAGGGATTTTGGGGCTGTCCTAACCCCTGTTCAGGTGTGGGATCCTCTCCAGAGCACAGCTTTAGGCTCTGCCAGCAGAGGGGTCTGCTCTGACCTTCCTGCGCAGCCCCCTCCGGTCAGCCCTCACTCGGAGCAGCCTGCAGATCCTGATGACCTCCTCCTCCATCTGCTCCGTGTCATTCCCAAAACGAATCCTCTTCTGCCCCCTCTGCTCCAGCTCCAGCATGTCAGCTTCCCTTCTGAGATTGTACTCCCTGGAACTGCATCATGGTAAGAGCAGGCAAAAGTCAAGATAAAACTTTTTTTCTCTTTTTTTTGGGGTCTTTTTTGTTGTTTATAGCACACTTTTTGGTTAAATCAGGGGTGTTAAGGACAGAAACACCAGCTGATGGAGTGTGGGTTGGAATGTCAGGGAATTATCCCCCAGCACTCCCAGAAGAGATCAAACTTCCACTGTTTGGCCACTTTTAATCCCAGGGGGGAAGCTGGGAAAAGGATTGAAGGGAGGAGAGACTGGCTGAGATTTTCTAGGAAAGAGGGAGAGTCCCATCTGTTACCATTCATTTCTTAATCTGTCAGTATTTTCCATTTATTCCTGTAAATTCTGGTTTCTCTCACGCCCTTACATGTAAGCAGGGAAATGTCTTCATTATCACATGGCACCATCATTTAATTTCCTGCATTTTAGTTGAGGTCTGGTGTTTTTAAAGGAAGAACCTCTGGGTTGAACCTGCTCTTTTTGCTTCCAACAGAATAAATGGGAAGCTGTGCCCCTGATCCAGAGCTCTGATGCTGCCTACAATGGTTATATTGCAGTTGCAATAATTCCTGACTTACTTTGCTGTGTCGGAGGTCAAGGCAAGGGCAGCTGCTATGGATAGGTCTGAAGGGCTGAAAGTCTCCTCTTCCTCACTTCCAGGGGCAGATTCATGGAAAAGAATCCAGACAATTTCCATCATTTCCCAAACTCAAAATTCTGCAAATCTGGGGATGTGTAGAAAGCCCTGTCTGCACCTGATTGACTCAGCCTGTCCCCAGCTCTGCCTCTTACCTGGTTTTAAACCTTTTTTTCCTGGTTGTGGAGCTCATTTCCAAGCTCTGCTTCCTCTCCTCCTTCTGCTCCTCCTCTCTGTGGTGGAAAAAGGCTCGAGTTCCCATGGTGGGATGTCAAAGCCAAACTTTCTTGCTGGAATAGATTAAAACATTCAAATCAGACACTTCAACAGAATCCTTTGAAGTCCTGGCTCTGCTTTGGCATTCAGGGGCTGTGAGTGAAGGTTGATATAAAAATATTTTCTGACATCCACACTGTGAGAGGGGTTTGCTTCTGTGGCAAGTGGGATCAGGGGCAGAAATGGAGCTGTCCCAGCACAGGGAACATTGTGGGTAGATTTGTTTCTCCAGGATCTTACCAGGAATCCTGGAATGGTTTGGGTTGGAAGGGACCATCTGATGGGCAGGGACACCTCCCACCAAGGAGCTCCAGCAGTTCCAGCTGCTGAACCAGAGCTCTCCCTCCTGCTCCCACCCCCAAATCTGTAATTCCCCATTCCCAGGCTGCACACAGAGCAGTCACAGCTCAGCACTCCAGGAGGAAAATGCTTTCTCCAGTCCTTTGCATCCTCCAGGTGTTCCTCTGGAGCTCTTAGGGGAAGGGTTTAAATCATGGAGAAAACAGCATCCTCCCAAATGTCAGGATTTTCCCAAAGGGTGACCAGGGAAGTGTCCCAGAGAAATCCCATTCCACAGGTGAAACAAAGGAGCAAACATTGGCACTCCTGGCTCCCCTCCATCCCTGTTCCCAGCCTCTGTCTGGGAACCCACAGCTCGCTGCTTTTAGGCTCTGACTAATGAGTGGGCATTAAAGTCAGTTTTTCAAGTGGATCCCTCCTCATGTCCCCCTCCCTGCAGTTAAATCCCAGCACCAGCACTGTGCACACTGACACTTCTAAAAGCTCAGGTTACTTTGGAAAAGCAGCTTTGCAAATGTAATTGTTGCTGAATAGAATTTGTTGGAGCATAGCTGTAAATCTTTCCCTAGCTCGTGTTCCATGACTGAGATTTTCCCTTGGCAAATCTTCCACCTGGGTTTGAGCTTTGCTGCTTTTGAATCTGAACTTGATAAAAATACAAACCCTCAGCTTTTCCTGGTATTATTTTCTCATACAAATTTTTTACTTGCACAATTTTCTGTTGATGTAAATAAATTTCATATTTTGAGTCTATGAAATTTCATAAAACAGTCCATGGAAAAGCAGAGTTGTGGCAAATACAAAATATCCCGACATACAAAAGAAATTACAGAATTATCTTGATAATATTTCCTTTGTGGGCATTAACTTTGGAAGAAACAACAAACAAGTTGACAAGTAAAAGAAGAAGAAAATAAAACAGGCTTTCATGGAAAAAAATCATTGTAATTTCATAGTTTCTGCTGTCTTTGGAAGTGGTTCAGCTGCAGAATGAGTCCTGTCATCCTGGGCATCAGAGCTTTCCATGCTCATGAATAATTACTGATACAGATTCATTTTTACTAAATAATGGTTTTTATTTTTCCCTGAACAAATTTCATTGTCTTATAAACACTGTTAAAACCTACACTTTTCAATTCAAATGCAGATTATTTTCTAAACATGCCAGTAAAACAGAGCAGATTCTGATGAGAAAACACGAAGCAAACCAGGATTTTCATTACAACTACACTGGAAAAACAATCATTAAAACAGATACAACCACAAAACACAATCTATCTCTGCAGTGCAAATCAAAGCTGTCACACAAAACAACTGATGCTGCTCTGAAGATCCTAGAAAATCTTACAATGAAGTTTATTTGCAGATAAACCAAACTCACCGGTGAAGGCTGCAGGGAGAGCCCCGTCCCCAGGCAAGGGAAGGGACAAAGGAGTAAAGGAGTTTCCTTCTCGCTGGTGCTGACACGGGAATGACTCTCCCCAAAAGAATGTTCCCCATGTTGGAGTGCCCATGCTGCAGTCAAATATAGCCCTGACAATGGGGATGGCCCTGGGGACACTCACTGTCCCTGCAGTGCCAGCCCTGCCAAATCTCTGCCTCTGCCCAGGGAGGGAAGGAGGGACAGGCAAAAGAGCAAAATCCACCAGATCCACCAAACCCAGAGCTCTGGATAATGCTCTGCTCTTTCAGCATCTCAAGTGAATTCTGGATATTTTAACCCTGCCCTGGAATGGTGACTTTGCCATTGCTGCTCAACAGAGTGACATCGTTTGCTTTGGCATCTCTTTAGTGAATGTCAGCTGCAGGTGAATCCTGGCAGTGTCTGATCACACCAGGAGCTCCAGGCTTTGGTGGGCTGGGACTGTTTTATTCCCTTTTCCCAGCAAATTAAAGCAGGTGAGCTCTGTGTATCCAGCAGCCCATGGTGGTGTCTGAGAGTTTGTGCAGGCTCAGAGAACAGAGATTGCTGATTTTCCATTTGTTTGAGGTGGTCTTGCCCTTCCAGCATTTGGGGAAAACCCTTCCCAGCAATGTGAGGAGCAGGTGATGTTTGTTGTGGTGTCAGAAGGCCCTGTGAGAACGAACTCCACTATAAAATCTGGCACAGAACCAGTAGGAGCCATTTCTAGGAACTTTGTTTGCTTCACCATCCAAACAAAGAGGAAACCCAGCAGGATCAGTGCCAGAACTGCCAGGACTTCCAGGAGTGAGGCTCCTTTAGTGGCTGTGTTTGAGACATTCCCAGGAAAGCAATAAAAGGAAGGACTGGGCTGGATGTCTGAAGCACTTTGATGTGAACTGAGCTGTCAAAGAAACACTTTCACTGCTTTTGAATCCATGGCCACTCCAGTGCTTTATGAGAAGTAATGTGTAATTGTCATCTCTTCTGCTAAAAATGAATAATTTCATTCATTTTGTCACATCAACCCCCTGTTATAAAATTTATTTTGTTTAGAGGGGCAGGCACTGATCTCTGATCTCTGTGAGCAAGACTGAGGGAATGTCTGGAGCTGGTTCAGGGTAATTTAGGGTGGATTTAGGGAAAGGTTCTTCCCCAGAGGGTGCTGGGCACTGCCCAGGCTCCCCAGGGAATGGGCACAGCCCCGAGGCTGACAGAGCTCCTGGAACATTTGAACAGCACTCCCAAACATTTTGGGATTTTGGGATGTCTGTGTAGGGCCAGGAGCTGAACTTGGTGATCCCCGTGGTCCCTTCCAGCTCAGGATATTCTGTGAGCTCTCCTTCATTCTGTCTCCAGAATCTGGAGCTTTCCTTTCATCCCTCGAGTCAGATTTCGCTCACAGAACTTGTTAAAAACTCACCAGTGGTTTTTCATGGTGTTCAAACACCCTCCAGTGCCAGAATAAAGGAACAAACAGGGAGAGGCAACGGGATCCTTGGCTTGCAGCGTGCTCATCCCTGGGCAAGGATCCCTGCTGAGCTTCCAACAGTGCCAGCTCCCAGATTTAGCTGGGAGGACAAAGAGCAAAGCTTTGCTCTAGGGTTACAGCTGCCACCTGCTCCCCTGGTGTCCCTGTGACAACTGAAGCACAGCCCTCACCTGCCACCCGTGTGACATCTGCTGGGGACACAGCTCCTTGTGGCTTTTATCATCTCTGTGACAAAACCTGCAGTTTTATTGTGCAGGGCTATCAGAGCCCTTATCTGGAGCAGCCAGGATGGCTGAGGAGGAGAGCATTGTCAGGCACAGGTGGTTTGCATGGGGAGACCTCTGGAACAATGTTGAAATCCTGCTGTTTATCTGGAAATGTTCCTCCCCAGAAGGAGGTGGAGATAAGGAGGTCCTGGAGCAGCTGTTTGACAGAAATGTTCTGTTTGGTTCTGAGTGAGGGCAGCAGGGATGACGTGTTCCTGCACCAATAAAACTCAACAGCATCCACATTTCTCTCCAAGCTTTTCCAAAGAGAAATAGCCTGAGAAGGGATGATCTGTGTGTTAAATTTAGGAGGTGACTCATGAGACAAGAATCAATCTCCCTCTGCTCAGAAGATCCAGGCCTTAAAGATCAATATTGACTAAGCCATGACGAGAGCAGGAAGCTGAGGATTTGCAGTCAGTCCCTCCATAGGACAGGGCTGTGATTCCTGGGCATTACAGCTGCTGGGAGGGAGGAACAGGGAGGATGGGATGGGGCTGGAATCATTCCTGCCTTTTGTTCACTCAGCCCTGAAGATATTTAAGGGCCTGGAGGAGAGGTGATGTCCCAGCTCAGGGACACTTTGCATTTTTAGGCACCTACGTGCATTCTAAAAATCCACTCCCAGATTTCCTCACACGTTTATTACAGTCTGGGCATGGGTTCTGCAGAGGGGTTTGGAAAGGTTTTTAAAATAGAAAATAACATAATTTTAGCAGCAGATTCAAATGCTCTCCCAAAGCCCCCATCCCTTCCACACTCCTCTGCCCATACTCATCCTGTGCTGGGGGTTGTGTTTCACAACACAATCCAAAATGTTCATATTGTGGCATTTGATTCCTCACTGGGAATGTTGTTGACACAAGATATGCAGCCCACAGGCAATTCTGAAAAAGGTAATTGGCATCACTGGCTTTAAATGCCTCTCTGGGGGGGTTTAGTGGAAAAAAATTTTACCCCTGGGGTCTCCAGTCCTTGGGAACAACTCCAGGAGCTGCAGCATTTCTCTGAGTGTTGTTTTTTTGGGGGGGCACAGAGTACAGATCAAAGGACATTCCACAGACCCTTTGGTGTGGATGGTATGGAGGGAGCTCCCTGGAAATGTCCTGGTCCCTGCCCAAGCCATGCACGTATTTCAGTTTTTGGTTCTCTGACACTTCTTCACCACACTTGGAATTTTGACCTTTTGGCCTCACAGGGCTCTGGACCTTTGTCAGTTATTGATGCTGGAGCTCAGAGCTGAGCCTTGGCCTGTAAAGTTTCTAAGACTATTTCTTTAATCCTGGGTTGAATCATGAAAAATCTTCACTTCATGAGCCCATGGCTTATTTGCAAAATCACCCCAAAGCAAGTGGAATTTCACCTTTAGCTTCATCTTTCCTGGGCTGAGAAAACCCCCAAGAGCACCTGGAGTGGGAACAGCTGAATTTTACCTCTGGTCAGCATTAGTCTCTCTGAGTAAATACTTCCCCATACCAGTCAAACTTTGCTTATTCCTGTAAATGCTTTCACTTCTCTAAAAGCAATGTCCTCAGACACATTTTTTCACCATGAAGTGAAAATGAACAGGCTGAACTGTGCTTTCCTCTGAATGAAAAATAATCACCTCCTCTGGCCCCTGAATTAGAATTTAGCTTGCTTTTGGTGGAGGTCCAAGTGCTCCAAGCATTTTGACTCCCAAAAAAATGGTCATGGCAGCCCTGGAGGATGTGGAGCAGGTTCTTCATGGGCAGTGAGGGGTGGGAGGAACAGCTCCAGAGCTCCCTGGTCTCCTTTGTGGATTTCTGAGTGCGTGGATAAATTGGGATAAATCGAGGGTTGGACTGGGAGTGCTGCAAATCCTCACATCCCTGCGTGCCTGGAGTGTGATCCCAGGTGCTTCATCCCAGGGGATCTCAGGGCAGGAAGGGAACGTGTGACTGTTGCAAAAAAAGGAAGGAGCAGCAGCTGAGAAATCTCAGAACTGGGCCAAGGCTGCATTAATCTGCTGCAGAGATGAAAAAGGCTTTATCTTTGTACAGGTATTAAAAAAGGCTTTATCTTTGTACAAGTATTAAAAACCACAGGGGACAGGGACATATTTCACAGAACTGCTGCATCAGAAGCTGTTACACAGTTTCAAGGACTCATAAAGGCAAAGTCCATTCCAGACAAGTGAAATATTCTTTTCCAAGTCCTTTATCCAAGGGTAGAACAGCAGTAACTATTTACTTCTTTTACTGTACTGTGGTACATTAAATACTTCCAGATTTGCATACCTGAATTTCTCCAAAGGGAGGGTACATCTTAGCCCTGGATTTTTGGTTTTGGTAAAGAGCAAACACAGTTTCTGTTGTGAATTTTGCTAAATTTTCAGTAAACTGAACCTGGGATTGGAAACTGAATCTTAACAGATCTTTTAAAGTAATCCAATCCCTCATAAATTTGAGAATATGCAAGAAATACAGACCTGTTGTTTAAGTGCAAAGGTAGAGTATTGCAGTGTAACAAGGAGTAATTCTATCAGCAAAGGCACCAAACCCCACGATGGAACAGTGACAGCCCTGAGCTGTTAATACAGCCAGCATCAGCTGTGGTTTTGCATTGCTTCTGTTTCAGGCAAGGAAAACATCATCTGGATTTCAACACCATTAAGTCATTCTAATAAAACTCTGTGCTGTCCTCCTCATCCCACTGCACTTTCAAGTCCAGATCTTTGAAGAGCATGGCGAGGGGAGTGCCCGTGTCCTGGCCTGGGCTCAGCTCTGCGCAGCTCAGCTCCTTTGCTGCTGGGAACATTCCCCTGGCTGCAGTCTCTGGCAGCTGCACTTTGGCTGCAGGCTGTGGGAATGGCTCTGGCAGCACCCACTGCTCCAGCTTCTCTCCAGGGAGCTCATTCCCAGTCCGGACTGAGAGAAGCAGGGCTGCAGACAGAGGTGCCAGCAGCTCCTGCTCTGGAGCACAGGCTGGGGCAGCTTTCCCTGCAGACAGCAGCAGGGGCAGCTCTGCCTGGTGTCTGTAGCATCCTCCCTGCTCCAGCAAAGACAGGGACAGCTGGGACACACACTCTGCATTCCCCAGCTCCTCGCTCTGCAGCAGCAGCTGGGGCTGCCCAGGGCTGCCCTGGATCACCACTGACTCCAGCCTGTCCCTGCTCTTCCACAGGGGCTGCTGCTCTTTGTAATCCCAGCAGCTGCAGCTCTTTCCCAGCCCCTGGGTTCGGAGCTTTCCATCCACAGAAGGATCTGGAGGAATTTCCTGCAGCCCTTGGTGTGTTTGTGAGCTCCTGTCGTGCTCTGAGCCCTGCACACACAGCCCATAGGTCATGGCCAGGCTGCTCCCTGTGCCAGCAGTTCTCTGCCCAGCCCCCTGAGGGGTGTAAGCACTGCGAGCTGGGATGTGCCCCTGCAGTGCTGGAACATCTGCCTGCTGCTGGTAGGGACAGGAGGGCACTGCTGGCTCCAGGGCCCGGTCCAGATGTTGGCTCATCTGGGCCAGCTGCACTTCAGGGATGGAGAGGGAAGGCTTGGATAAGCTGAGGGGTTTTATGATGTGCTCCACTGTCAGCGTGAGAGGCTGGAACGATGGAATCCCTCTGAAGTCCTGGTGGAGAAGACAAAAAGCAGCAGTTATTAACAAGAAGTGGTGACCTTGAAGGTTTGCTTCCATTACTCTAACATTTTTCTTTGAAGAAGTGTCAGGCAAAGCCAGTAACAACCACCAGGGATCTGCTCTGCTGACAAAAGAACTTTTTTTTTTTTTTTTCCCCTGGAGAATGACCATTCCCAGGAATACAGACATTTCTCATTGTGCATTAACTGAGCAGTCTTGAAATATGAGGAACAAAATCTCCTGCTTTTGCTTTTGCTTGATTTGGCCTGAGCCCTGCAGCATGGAAATAGCATGAAAATCCTTGAGCTCATCAGCATGAAAACTCAATCCCTGCCGTGGGGGATGAAGGTAGGTGGGAATCTCAGGGTTTCAAGGGGCACTGGGGATTTGGGATGCCTCAGGTTTATCTGCCTAACCCAAGGGGCTCAGTTTGGGGCACCCTAAAGTCTCAGTAATCTGCAGTGATTGCCTCACCCAAACTCATCCACCCTTTAAATGAAGGAGGGTGGGTTTAGATTGGATGCTGGGGGGAAATGCTTTACTCAGAGAGTGCTCAGGGCCTGGCACAGAGCAGCTCTGGATCCCTGGCAGGATTTGTCCCACACCTGGGACAGTGGCAGGTGTGGCCCCCATAGCAGGGCAGGGGCTGAATGATCTTTCAGGTCCCTCCAGCCCCAGGCAGGGGTGGTTCAGTGCTGTCCAGGCTGGCTGCAGGGCACTCACCAAGGCCCTGGGCTGGGCACGGCGCTCTCTGATGTATTTGTAGATCACATAAGCACTGGCAGCAAAAACCAGCCCAGCACAGAACGCCAGGGCCACCAGGCTGTACAGAACCCACGTCTTGTCTGGGAAAGAACAGGTGGGGAAAAACTGCATTAGGAAAATATCACAGTTAACTAGGGCATGTCACAGGTTTAGCCTCATAGGAATGAGTTTTTAAATGATTAAAACCTTCAGTGCTGAAAATCAATGCATTTTGTATCTCAAATATCCCAGCTGGACTTCTCAACTCCCAGCTGAGTTAACAGCCTCACCTGCCAGTGTTCTGACCCAAAACACTTGAGGTTTGCTCCTTCTCTGCAGCAGGCACATATAAACTGTCCCGTTGTATTCAGTGTCTGGGTCCAAGTTGGAAACTTCGAATTCTTTGCTGTGCTCATTCTTTGTCCACTGTTGAAAAGAAAGGTAAAAATCTGTATTTGAGGAAGATTAAATTTTCTTCAATTCAGATTGCAAAATTCAGGATATAGTATTATTTACTAAGGAGGTCTTACAGAGCTGTAATTATTCTGTATGTATGGAACTCTGATTTTTCTGAATCATATTTATATGATTTTGTTTTCTATTATTTCTGTGCTTAATTTTGCATTTCAATTTCTGAAGTAATTTTTAGTCACCAATGGCTTTACTTTTTCTACTTATACAATACTCTGGGAAAGTCCTTTTTTCCCCAGAATTTAAGAAAAAAAGCTTAAAGCTCCTGTTGTCCTGAGAGTCAAAGGCTCCAAGAACTTCCCTTGCACATCAGGAATCTCCCCCACCCTGTGCAAACCAAGATCCCTCTCTCTGAGCTGGCATTTTGAGCTTTGTGCTTTACCTGCTGCTGTGTCCTCTGGTTGAATATGGTCAGGTGATAATCCACAGCCCCAAATTTGCTGTAAATGTCCTCCACAGTGAGCTGCTGGCCATCCTCACCCCGCAGGGGGGTGAGGGGAGGGCGGATCAGGAATTTTATGGAGCGTACATAGGGAATGGATTCCACTTGTGGTGGCCCTATAATGGCTGGGAAAGGCAGAGCAGTGTCAGCTGTGTTCATACAATGTCTCAAACACAGCCCAGACCCACTGGAATGGTTCTTGCTGTTTGTACATGTGTGGGGTTGATGTGGCCAGAAAAGTGAATTATCCCCATCTGTTAACCCAGGTGACCCTTATCTCCATGGGAGATATTATCTGCTAATGGGCCAGCTTTAAACCAGTTGGGGCAATCATCTTGTGTCCCTCACTCATTTCTTTATTCCTCTCACCAGCAGCCCTCCCTCCCATCACACCTGGCTTTTCCTTTCTCCTCTGATCCCACTTTAGGGTCAGATCTCAGCTGAGGCCCATTTACCGAAATAAGAATGCCCAAATTGCCCAAAATCCCAAACCTGCAAGCCTTCACTCCCCCCTCCACCAAACACAGAGCCTTGCAAGACTGAAATACAAGGAAATGCTGCCCTGAAGGTGCTAGGAAGGAGGATTGGTGGTCCCAGGAAGGAGGATTTTTGGCTCCAGGAAGGAGGATTGGTGGTACAGAGATCCCAGGAGGGAGGATTTATAACCTCAGGAAGGAGGATTTGTGGTGCAGGGGTCCCAGAAAGGAGAATTTGTGGCCCCAGAAAGGAGGATTTTTGGTGCAGAGATCTCAGGAAGGAGGATAGGTGGCCCCAGGAAGGAGGATTGGTGGCCCCAGGAAGGAGGATTTTTGGTGCAGGGATCCAAGGAAGGAGGAT